>MCJB01028347.1:0-13034 GCA_002018475.1 Nicotiana obtusifolia
CATTTCAAATATATATTCAAAGTTAGTAATATTTAGTTGTTATATTTTCAAAAACTTATAATTTCCTTCTAATAGAGTACTAGAATACTAAAAAATTTATAATTTTACTAACTTTGAATATATTTCAAGGTTTCAAATTGGAATCTAATTATAAATTTTGAAACTAATTCAAAGTTTATAATAATGTTATTGTAACTTCTTTAATTCTAAGTTGTAACTTTGAAACATACTTTTCATTTCAAATATATATTCAAAGTTAGTAATATTTAGTTGTTATATTTTCAAAAACTTATAATTTCCTTCTACTAGACTACTACAAAATTTATAATTTTACTAACTTTGAATATATTTCAAGGTATGAAATTTGAATCTAATTATAAATTTTGAAACTAATTGAAACTTTGTAAGAATATTATATAGTAACTTCTTTAATTCTAAAATTCAACTTTGAAACATATTTTTCAATTATTTATAAAGTTAAATAAATGAGTCAAATGGTAATTATCAAAAAAAATAAAAAAAAAGAATAAAACCGGGTGACCGGCCAGACCGGATAAAACCGGTAGACCGGCCACCGGTACCGGTCACGAGCCGGTCGGAATAATTTTAGCCGGTAAGGCCGGACCGGATACGACCGGTTAGATCCGGTTTTAGCCCAATAATTATACCGGACCGGACCGGACCGGACCGGACCGGACCTTCTGCCACTCTTAGTAGTTTGTGTTGGTTTGGTTGCTTAGAGATTGGGATATTAGGATATTTGGATTTTTTTATTTTACAAGGTTATTTAGTGAAAAAGTTCAAATTTTTTTTTCGTGTATGTGGGGTTTCGATAGGACATGAATATCTTATTTGCATTTCCCTGTTTCTTCAATCATGCGTGTATTTTGATCCTGCTTCAGAAGTAACATTTTGGGGTATGATCTACTCAATTTAATTGGTACTCATCCATCTTTGTTGAAATAGGTGATGTGATTTTGTGATATGACTTTCCCTTGTTCCCCAATGATCTTCAACAAGTGGAGGTTAATTTGAAGTTGCAATTGCGACTAGCAAAGAGCATATTAGGGTAATGTGGGAATCTTCTCTGTCTCTCGCTTATTCTATTTTACGAATTGAGTGCTTACACCATATTGTACTTTCTAAGTCTAGGGTTCAATACATTACAAATTATTGGGCTCATATCTTAGTTGATTTACTTCATTTTTATAACTCATGTTCAAGGAGTAGCATTGTGCCATACTAGAACATGACGGTACATTTGAGAAGATCAAGTAATGTAAATCAACTTCTGGTATTGAGTGGATATTATAATAACATTTACTTATTCTTTTGCTTTTTTGTGCTTAGGATGGAGACCATATGCTTATATTCAAGATTAGCGGAGTTATGTAACCCACAACATGCCCGCCATACTAAATTCTAATGGAGAATTAGAAACATGCGACCTTGGGCAGAATTGGACAAGCCATCTGGTGCACTACCATTCCTGTTGAGGATGTGGGCTAATGCAGATGTGAGTCAAAGATATTTTACTATGCTTTATCTTTGTTAACTAGCTCAGATTATTTTTTTCTTGTGAATATTTAGGTTGTTGATTCATATATTTACACATTTTTTAGCTTTAAAAAACAACTTGATTACTGAAAAGTTTGTTGTATGGCATAAGAAGCTCAGTTCATAGGTAATTACATTCTTAGTATTTCTTTGTTGGAACAAGGATCATTCTTTATCTTGATAATGACTAAACTCATCACAGTATGCTGGAAATTTTGGCACTTTAAAAGGAAAAAGATGGAATGAATTGAAGATATAACTTGTCAATATCATTCAGGTAACTTGACAACATACCAGATAGATTTCTTTGTTGAGAAATGCATCTGAGTGGGGTTTCTCTAAGTATGCTGGTACCCGACTTTTGTTTTTCTCAAAACAATGAATGATAAACGCTTATGTGATCTCTTCAATATATGCCATAATGCTTGTTACTTTATATCAACAGAAGTTGCTCTTTGAAGAATTTATTCCACAGGTTAGTTATAAAATGTGTAGAATACAAAGCAAAGTCTGGTCTAACTGCAACTTTATATATATCGTAATTAGAAGGTAAGAAATTTTCAATTATTGGAGAAATAACTTTTGAACTATTGGAGCAGTGGAAAACACTAAAAAAGACAAATGAAGAAAATGTGCACATGAAAAGTCAAACACAAGATATTTTGTTTCAAAATTTCTCAAGAAATGCTTCATGGATATTATAACCCATCCTTTGACTACTTTTGGTTTAATACGTTCTTAATATGTTCCGATTTATTACTTTTTTATCCCAAATTTTGTCCTTGGCTTGATTAATTTCTATTCGATTGAATCTTATTTTTGTCTATCTTGTGGTGACCAACTTTTTATTATTAGGTACACTGCTTGGAATAGAGATTGTAGTGGGATATTACTGATGGGGGAACACAATATACTGTTAGCAGTTATGCACCATATCTGAGGCAAACAACTTTTGATCTTAACAATCATCAAATGTCGTGGAAGCCTAAATAAGAAAAATTAAGAAGAGGGCTTAAGAGATGGATGAGAAGGTCAGTTATTTGGATTTTAGCTCCTTCTAATGTCAATAGAATGACATTGAACAATCTGCTTGATAAATTATACCTATGGTCACAAGCCTATTCCTGACTTAACTTTTGAACTTTTCATGTGTTGACACTGGGCTTTGGCAGCCTCAGACAACTGTTGACAACATTTTCTGAACCATATAACCTACTTTGGTGTAAATCGTACACACTATATTATAGGGAAGATCCCCTTATGTTGTTTATCTTTTTCTTAGGAACTTTGATAGGTTCAGTAGTTCCAAGTTACCGAGTATGTTATTTTTCTTACTTGCTGGCCATATTGAACACGCGTTAATCAGATAGATGTACACCACAAGCTTACAACTTCAATTATGACTGCGTACTGTTAATTACAGCAGATTAATTGTCATGCTAGATTTGAGTTCTGCGAGTGTATTTATGTGCTTCATACAAAGCTTAGACTTGTCATATGTTAATGAGAATATTATCAGGTGTTCGGAGAACTGATCAGTCCTCTTTCATCCCTCCTATTACTATAGGCATTTGGTAGTATCATATTACTCAATACAAGCTAGAGTACTGTTCCTCCGCCACTATATTTCAGAATTAGTAATTTTTCTCTTATCTACCATTTATTTCATGCAGTTTAAATGTGATTTGATGTTGATATTTGAATACTCATGTGGGAGCCATGATGGTTTGAAAAAATAATATTTGTGTTCTGAACTAATATACTGGTTGTATCGAGCCTCCACCAAGATTTCTTTTAGACTTTGCATTGCTACAAACTGTTCATGAAAATGCTAATTTTTTACATTCTAAAATTGTCAAATTACCAGATAGGCAGATAAGCTTCAAGTTCGAGTTATTATGGATCCTTGAGTTGGTTAGAGAAGAGTGTCGACATCAATTATGTCTCTAGATATCTTCTGCAAATGATATTTGTAATCTGTCAGGTTCGATGAGATTAAGTATGCGGGTATGTTGATATTGAATACGATTGCACATGTGATTGATTTACATGCTGAAGCTAGACTTAGTATGCTGGATTTGTTTCCTTATTTTTCTCCTCTAATGGTGATGGACCTTTACTGCTAGCTTAATTTGTATTTTGTATTACCAGCTAATACTCATGGTTAAAATACTCTAAGAAATTCATGGGTGAAAGTCGTAAGTAGTAGATTTGTTTTTGTGTTGATGAATCAAGTTGTCTTAAATTTTTTTAGTCTATTTAGTACTTGGCTTTTGTAGGAAGTGCATGAGATTCTTGATCTTTATTCACTAAACTAATGTTAATTGGTGCATAACAGTTAGTTTCAGTAACTCTAACTGAGATGCTTTTTTTTCATTAGTTAGATCAGTTCAGATTCTCTTGATAAGAGCTATCACAATTATTCTGCAAGTGCTCCTCTAACATCAGGGTGTTTTTTGTTTTCAAAAAGCACTGGATAAAAAGAAATCATTTTAAGTTGAGGCAAAGAATGCTGAAAGAGCAACAATGCAGTCTTGTCAAAGGTTTATGGAATGATCAACGTTCAAAAGGATTGCATCTTCATTTGTTCAGTATGTAAATAGGTTTTCTCATGGAAGCAAGCCGAAGAATATACCAAGGAAGTACGCTAAAAGATATACTATGTCGAAGGCTTGTAACTACATATTTCATAATCATGGATATGTTTAATAGTATGTATAACTTCTGTTTTTCTATGACCACACCAAGTACGGAGTTATTTTCTCAACTTTGAATTTCGTCGATAATTTTGTGCATGTACAAACAATGATGTCAGGCATATGCCTGTGCATAGCACGGTCACCAACATCTAGTATATTTACAGAAGAAAGGTGAATCTGTTAATAAAACTAGCAAATTAAAGGTTCAGGGAACCAGCCGACTGTTTCATTTATTCAACTTTAAGATAGACTTTATAGCCCTCTCTGCGTTGAATGAATACTGAATTACTGATACCTTGCTTTTGCATAGAAAAATAGAATTTTCCAATTCTTGTCAATCTGTCATTACTTGGTACCAATTTAAGATGGTTAGAATGAACATAGTGTTTGACCAAACATTTGACTCTTGGTTCAAATAATTAAATTTATGTGATTAAGGGTTAAATCTAGTTAATAATAATATTTCTAGATGTAACTTCAGAAAGAGTGATAAGCGTCAAATAGATCTGGTAGAATAGTGATAACAGTATGCAATAACTATTTCAAAAAGCATGAGCAATAATGTAGCATTCAATAGCAACGAATAACAAATAAATGACATTTAAGTAAATAGGAGAAATGATTCATTCAAAAGGATGAACTAAATGGTTGTTCCTCCTGACAATGATGAGTGACGGACAAATCTTTGAATGTTCGAATTATCATCAGATCTGATGGAAAAATAGGGAATAATATAGACAAGAATCTTAGGGAAAATGTGATGTTTGTATCTTAGTAAGAGAGAGAGAGAGAGGGAGAGAGGGAAAATCTTTTGTCAAAGTGTGTTCTTACAAATGAATATCACATGCCTCATATCATTGTCTTTTTTTCTATTTATATGAGACATATTCCTAGTAACCCCTAATAGTACAAGTGTAGAGAATATCCACTAGAATATTCTCTTTAATATCCTATTTCGAAAACTAGCCGTTACAGCTTCATCAACGGTTCTCGATCTCGACCATTATTGACATCTCGACCAGGGCTTTCTTCGACTCTTTGACTATGATTATCGTGGCTTTCCGGTCCACCTCAATTAACGACGACCTAAGAATTCTCCATTTAGTGTTATCTTATCTTAAATATTCTCGGGAAGATTTTGACAGTTAGTCCCTCCGCTCATTGAGGCCCGCCTCAGGCGGGCTTGATGAGCGGATTCTGTTCATTGCGGTCGAAACGATTGGACGAGCTGATCGGGTCGTGATGATTGAGGCAAGCTAGCAACGTGACCCTTCGTGAGCCACAAATTTTGGAGTTATGCTGTCCATGAATCAAGGTGACGTCACAACCTCGTGCATCATCATGACGCGTATTTCCGATGCATCGCTTCGTTTTGCGTGGGACTCCTGAATTTCTATAAATAGGGATGTGAGGGTGTAATCCACACTTTACAGATTTCCTGCATCGAAACCCTATATCTTCTTCTTCCTTTTCCATTGTTGTGCATCTTTTCCCTTTTTTCTACCGATTCTTATCGTTTTTAATCCTCCAATGTTTGATACCTTCCTCTCTTTCGCTGAAAACATGTCTAATGTACCTTATGAGTCCATCGAGGGAAGTGACCCGGTCCCTCTAGCGATTCTTCTTCCTCCTAATGCGGAGAACGTTCCCGCTGCTGTTGAGGACGGAGGCCTCTCGATGCTGGAAGAGATAGTTCCTTGTAACCTCGATGTCAGGTCTGATTTCTCGAAATTGCCTGAAGCCGAACCCAGAACCTTTAAGTCGGCGATGAAGGAGGCTGATTTAATAGAGCTTAAGGCTAAATACGGCCATCCCGAAATGTCGAGTTGATCCCCGCTGGGTGGGATGTGGTGCAAGACCACCGTCCCGGGTATTGCACATTCTACGCTAACCCCTTTCACGTCGGCTACACTCTTCCTGTTCCCAGCTCAGCTCCCGCCATATGTCTACAAGCTCGTAAGGATTCTTACCAAGTTCGTGGAGTTACCCGGGGTCGAGATCACACTTCGACTCTTGATGCACCTATTTGCCCCCAGCTTTTATAGGGGGACGATGCTGAACCTTCACCACCGACGAGGTAAGTGCCTGGTGGTGAAGATGGACGATAAGTCTAACCGTCAGTTCTGGCTCAATGTTTTCTTTGTTAGAACTAAGAATGTGGTGGCCAACGTCGACGACTTCCCTAAAGCTTGGAATTGCACTCGTCAGTGCCTAACTCCCTTGCATGTAGGTACTTGATTTGTTTTGCTTAGTCGTGGATTCTGAGGTCTTGTTCTTTCTTATGCAGCCAAGAGCTCGCCTCCTTCTTGGTTGAGGACATTTTTGGTTGGGTCGGTCCGGCTCCTCCCTCACATCGCGGGGATTCGTGAGTGGCCGGGCTTCTTCAAGAGGTTTGGGCCGGCTCCCCCCTTGACTGGTAAGTTATTCTCGTCTTTGACCTGTTAGTTATTTTTCTTTTGTGGTTTACTTTGGCTGACTTTATTTTCTCTTTGTACTCCCCTAAATTTCAGCTAGGGGGTCCTCGAGGAGGTTGAGAGCTCCCGCACCCCTGTTCCGTAAGAGGAAAGTTGCTGATTCTTCAGCTCCCACCCCTTATATGACCGCGATTGATTCTGCTCACTCCTCGGTCCTGCCCGTTGCTGCTTCAATATCAGCTCCTTCTTTAGCTGTGGAGTCTTCGATTACGGAGCCTTCGCTTCTCCTTTGCACCGTCTCATAGATGAGGAAGAGAAGTCGTTGCTAGGTGATGGGTACTTGATGCCCCGTAAGAGGAGATCAGTGGACGTCGGTGATGGGGTCGCCCATGCCGTTGGCTCTATGGCGGGTGATTTTAGACTGCGTGAGACGGCGACTATTGTCATTGAAGACGATGTTAGGTTGGCGTCTGAGATTCTAAGGTCGGCGGAGGCCGCCGAAGGTGTGTCTCTCCCTTATGTGATGACGGAGGCTGAAGGGCCTGCCACTAGGGCTTTTGACACTTCGTGGCAAGAGGAGCAGTCGACTTCGCAGCCAGCTGATGATACTTCTTTGCCGGCTGATGGGAGAGGAAAAGGCGTTGCTGAAGAAGGCTATGATACGGGTTCGAACATTGATGCTGGTGACATGAGGATTATGTAGGAAGGTTTTACCCAGCTCGAGGTAAGACTGGAGGGGTCTAGGAGGACCATTGCGATCCCCATGGATCGTGATCTATCGAAGAATATGATGTGCTGGAGAATTTCGGCACATTTTGATACTAATTGCTTAGATTTTAGCTTGTTTTAAATGCAATTTCCCTTTTGTACTTATGTAATTTTAGTATTTTTGCAGTGTATGAGGCGTAAGGACCTAAGAGCATGGAAAAGAGTTCAAAAAACCATAAAAAGACAAGAAAAGCACAAAAAGGCATCGCAAATGTGGATATGCTATCGCAAAACCCACATGCGAGCCGCATATTTCACACCGAGATCGTAGATCAAAACAGACTTCTGGGCAAAGTTCAACGTCAAAAATGCGATCTCATCTGCGATTGCATAACTTGTTTGCGAGCCGCATATTCACACTGAAATCGCAGACCAAAACAGAATTCTGGGCAAATTTTAACGTAAAAAATGCGGTCTCATCTGCGATCGCATAACGCAGAAGTAACCGGAAACCAAACATGAAGTTTACTGAAGGAAGAAAATGCGATGCAAGATGCGGTCGCATTTCTATAATAAGGACCGCAAACCATGAATGTGGTGAAGGCGAAACCAGGGTTACAATTTGCGATGGCCATGTCAAAAATGCGGACCGCATGGCTGTTATGTGACAGAAATGCGGTCGCATATTCAACCTGAAAGGGCAGATTTTGTCCAATTTTTGTCCCTATTTTTGGCCCTCTATAAATAGATTTATTGGGGTTTTGTGGGCTCTATCTTGTCTGACTTTGAAGCTACAATACAAGGCATTAATATTCCTCTCTTTTCGAAGCTTTTGAGTCAAGAATCTTTTACTTTGTAAGCTTTATGGAATTTAATATTCTCTTGCTTTTGTATTTTAGTATGAGTAGCTAACTTTAAATACTAAGGTTGTGGACCCTAAATGAGTGTTATGTTAATGGGTGTTTAACATTGAATATATATATGTTGGTTGATATTTATTTACTTCTCATTCTTCATTTATTGTTGGTGGTTGCAAACATTAACAAGCGCCATTAAATTCTTGCTTTGCTTGGGAAAGTGGGGTAGAATTTGGTAGAAGTAAATACCAAAGACTCAAGGCTTTGAACCTTGTTTAATAAAATCGCTTAGGAATAAGTGAGTTTTATTTGGCATAAATTGATTGTTCTTAATTGCAACTCTTTTATATTTGGAAAAATCATAAAGAGGAAATATTACCTAACTATTGAAAAATATTGGGTAGTCATTTAGACATCATTTGCATATCAAAAGGACCTTCCATTAGAAATATATCATATTAATACCGGTAGCATTACACTTCATTAATGGGGACACAACCTTGGTTTCTTTAATCAAATTATTTACATTCTCAATATTTCAATTAGCCATCACCTAAAACCAAACTCAATACATACTCTTATTACAGTTAACTGGATAGTATTACGACTTTAGTCGAGTAACACACTAGTCAAGTAATCTTTTCACACCTATTCCCTGTGGGATTCGACCCCAACCTTGTTGGGTTATTATATTTGACATCGACCGCTTTACACTATTTATTAAAGTGTAATTTGAGCGTATCAGAATACGAAGAATGTAGTCCTTGCTCTCGGCTCTCTTTGCTCCAAAATAGAGGGTGAAACCCTCAAAGAGCTGGACGATGTTACCTTGTCGAGGAGCATAGCCGGCCTTGGTCTCAGGGTGAGTATTTTAGGGCTTCGTCCTTCTATTTGTTTTTTGTGTTTAGTGTTTTAACTTTGTTAGCAGGGGCATTCTCATTTTTGCTTTCCTACTTTTTCTTTTTGTGACTGCATACCATGATTTGGAGATTGAAAGTGCCCGAAGGGAGGAGAAGTGTAAGGAAATATTTGCGAGATTGAAAAACAAATATTTCGAGTATCGCGACAAGTATCGGAGTTTTGCTGATGGTTTGGTGAAGGCGGCAATTTGCAGGCCTTCGTGATGAATTGAAGGAGAAGGATGACGAGCTGGTGAGAGTCATCGAGAAGTGTAAAGCCGTAGAGGCCTAATGTGGCGACCTTCAGATGCAAGTGGTCGAGCTGCACAGGCGATTGGAAGAATGCTGGCTCCAGGTGGAGGTCCTTAGTGAAAATATCATTGAGAAAGTGGGAGAGTTGGAGAAGGCTGAGGTTGCACAATCAGAGGATTTGAATAAGGCGGAGTCCCTTGAGGTGGTGATTCGAACTCTCCGTTCTGAGTGGGAGAATGACTTAGTGACGACTAGGCTCAAGGAAGAACGGCTTGATGAGCGGGTCGAGGAGCTAGAAAAAGAGGCCTTTGTTCTTCATGACCGAGTGGTTGCCTTCAAGGCCGAGAAGGCCCAATTACTAGCACAGCCGTCCTCTTCCCATACTTCGGACTTTCCCAACGTTCCTCGGGACTTATATGAGGAGTGGATTCATGCCAAGGCCCAGTTGGATGTCTTTCGAGATCTACATGTGGCGGGGTCCAAGATCTGCCAGGCCATCTTCTTCTAGACCTAGGGCTCCTTTGATCCCTAGATCGTCTTCTAAAATTAGGGACCTAAATGAACCCATGCGTGAGCCTACGATTTCTAAGATTGTTCCTCAAGATTTTTCTTTTGTGTCAGATCGTGAGACCATGAAGAATCAAGTTTCTTCTATAGCTTCATTTAACCCTGCTGAACTTTACCCAAGTTTAATCACTCCCGGTCTTCTTTCTTTAGTTCGACGAGAATGTCATTGGAAACCAGGTTTCCCAGTTTTAATTCCTGGTTCCAATCAAAGAATCACCTCTTACCATGCTGGCTTTTCTTTCGTTTATACCTACCATTTCACTTTAGGGTTTAAGCCTCCCATTGATCCAGTGATCATCGAGTTTTGTCGCTATTTTAATGTTTTCCTTAGCCAGATTGGTCACATCGTGTGGAGGGCTGTGGCATGCCTTCGCTATTTGTCAGATTTGGTTTCCGCTCCTTTTACCTTCCATCACTTACTTCATCTTTACTCTCCCAAGTTGTTTCATGAAGGGGTCTTTCTATCGTGGCTAGAAGCAATAGGGTTTTAGTTTGCCCCAAGGATGATCGTGATCGTAGCTGGTACGCCTGCTTCGTTGCTGCTCCCACTAGTGGGTTAGTGGGTGAAGAAAACATGCCTTTTCCAGAAAAATGGAACTTTGCACGTAAGTTTTTTTTTTTCTCTTTATTTGATGCCTTGAATTCCTTCATGTAACCACATATTCCTTTTTTCAACAACCATGAAAGTCTTCGAAGAAATTCCTGACTTCCGTGCTTGGGTAGAAAAAATGTTGACTGCTGCTCTTGTGGACAAAAGATCTTGGAGTTTTTTTTCACAGAAATTCGGTTGGAAAGTGAAAAATCACGGTACTCTTCATCCTTGCAGTTCCTCTCCTCCTTTACTTGTTTATACATAAATTTTTCATCATTCCCCTTTATTTTATTAGGGTTTGCTATTCGTGACATTGGTCCCGCATCTGTTCCATCAACCAGGTTTTCTGTAAGTCTTGTTCAAGAAAGGATTTTGATTGCTTCTTCCTCTAAGAGGAAAACTGTCGAAGCCCGTGGGTCTGATGATGAAGAGGATATAGAAGAAGGTTCTTTAGCGAGAAAATCGCGTGTCAGAAGACGCATGGTTTCTGATGATGAAACCCCTGTTTCTCATAATCCCTCATCAAGTTCGATTCCTTTCAGACTCATTGATGAGCTAGAGAATGCCCCTTTAGAAATTTCTGATGAAGACGCTGGTAAGACAGCTAATCCCCCATCAAGTCCTGTTGAAAGGTAATTCGCCTATGGCTTTGAGGGTGAAGAAGGCCTCGGGCCTATTTTTGAAGAATTGCCACTTGCTCCCGTCCAGTTTTATCTACTATTAACCCCCCCTGTGTCTTTTTCTGGTGTTACTCCAGTAGTTGCTCCCGCTGCTGCTTCTCATGTAGAAGCTGAGCCTTCTAGTAGCAGGAGGGAAATGAATAAGGTTGTGATTGAAGTCCCCGAGGGTGGAAATTTATTGAGGAAGTCTGGACAAGCTGATGTGTGGTTGAAGTCATTGTTAGGACCCGTGGAGAAGAAGAAATTAGAGGGTCACAGTTCTTTGACCTTAATGAATGATATTGTTCATTATTCTCTTAAGCTATAAATTTACTTACATTTCCTTCCTTCCTTTTCCTCATTCATAACTCTCCTTTTTTTTTGGTAGATTAATTTGATAGGCACGAAGCTTATAAAAAGGTTCTCTTGGACTGATCAACAAGTAATTGAATTGCGTACCGAGGCTGATAACTGGAGAGAACAATTTGAAGGTCTTCAGTTGGAAAAGGACGTTCTTGCAGAAGAGAAAGAAGCTTTGGAATAGCAAATGAGAATGGTATCCGCTGAGTGAGCAGTTCTAATAGCTTCTTCTAGTCAAGTTGAGAAAGGATAGACTGAAATTCTCTTTTGCTGAACAACTTTCCAAGGCTACTGAAGAGATCAGGAGTTTGAAATAGCTCCTTAATCATAAAGAGGTTTACTCGGGTGAATTGGTTCAAACGCTTACCCAAGCTCAGAAGATCTTCGTACCTCTACAAATAAAATTCAATTCCTGGAAAGTTCTCTTGCTCCTTTGAAGACAACTTATGAAGCCTCAGAAGTAGAAAAAGATGAGCTGAGAGCTGAAATTGATCAGTGGAAGATAGTCTATGAAGCCCTCGAGGATAAGTCATCACTGGATGTTAGCTGGGCTTCTTTGAACACTCGCATCGAGACTTTAACTGAAGCTAGCCAGGAAGGTTTTGACCTTAACACTGAGATTGCTAAGGCCGGAGAAACAATTGAACAGACTAAGCAACGTCAATGCTTTTCCGCACCTGAAGACGAAGGTTCTAAGGGTGATGGAGATTGACTTGTTTCTGGTGAAGCTGATGTTCAACCCTCTTCTCCCCAAGTTGATCATTCTTCTCCGATTGATGATGCTCCTTAGTTTTTCCCCTTTTCCATACTTTTTGTCAAAAGTGTTTGTTTGTTGGTTTTTGCTTGGAACTCCCTTATGTTTTTTGGACAACGTTTTTGGAAGGTTTTGATACCCTTGTCTTTTTGAGGTTATGATATAAATACTGCCCCTACTCTTTGGGATTATGATATAAATATCTTTATTGCTTTTGCCGCATATTATGCTTTCCGCCCTTTTAATATTTAAGCTTTCTTTTGCAAAAATGCTTAATAGACCGTGACTTCGATATGCACAAGTTTTTATAAAAGAGGGCCCTTTTGTATTAATGACACTGATGAAGATGACGTCTCATCTTCATATTGGTGCATATATATGAAACATGAAGTACATATGAAAAGAGAAATAATTTGAGGAAATTTTGTGTTTTGAACTTTCAAATAAATAAATTTTGTACATCATTTTCATAACTGTTCATACAACACATTCATAACTGCTTTCATTGTAGCATGTTTAAAAAGTTGGGTCTATTCTCCCGTGACTAAATTTATGTGGCCTTAACCTAGAAACTAGTGGGAATATCTTGCATCCTTTTTGCGAGTTTGAACTCTTTTGAAAAATTTTCAAGGGTTTCTTCAAGGTTTTGATTTAGGATGAACTATGCCTTTGGTTCCTTTTCCTTCCTTCTATATGAATAATCCCCCCCCCCCCCC
>MCJB01028347.1:13054-69969 GCA_002018475.1 Nicotiana obtusifolia
AAAAAACCCCCCCCCCCCCCAGTGTTGCAGCTTTGAAGTATGAAATCTCGAACACTGGATTACTCCTTTCTTTTGGTCCTTTCCCTGAAAAGGAAAATATAAACGAGACTTGGAGATAATTTCTTAGATGATGACTGCATAACCATTTTCCCATAGGAAAAGTTGTAACCTAGACTGGGAATAATTCAATATTCTGCGTGTCTTTCGGGTTTAATATCATCATTTGGTACGGACTAGATTTTTTTGCCCATCATCTAAAGTGGTTAGTAAAATTCAAAAGAACAAAATAAAATAGAATTTGCATGATACCTGACCGTGGGTATTCTCTTCGTTTAGAAGTAATACTTCTTCAAATGGACTGCATTCCTGTTCGACCTTAATACCTTGCCATCCATGGTTTCCAACCCGTATGCTCCTTTTCTAGAGATGCCTCGAACCCTATATGGGCCTTCCCAATTTGGGATCAATTTTCCTGCATTTGCTGCTTTTGTTGACCGGAACATCTTTTTGAGGATGAAGTCCCCAACTTGAAGTACCTAAAATTAGCTTTCCTGTTATAATATTGTTCAATCATCTGTTTTTGAGTCGCCATTCGAATTAGTGCTGCTTCTCTCCTTTCTTCTAATAAATCCAAATTTACCCGCAACTCTTCCTTATTTGCCTCTTCAATGGAATGCGTGTACCTCGTACTTGGTTCACCTATCTCCACTAGAATTAAAGCTTCTGCATCGTACACAAGTGAAAACAGAGTCTCACCCTTACTAGTTTTTGCGGGTTCTCTATGCCCATAGCACCCCTGTTAATACTTCTAGCCATTTGTCTTTTGATTCTTCCAATCTCTTCTTTAAGTTACTGGTAATAACTTTGTTTGTTGATTCATCTTGCCCGTTAGCTGCAAGGTGTAAGGTGCGGATGTAATTCGTTTGATTTGCCAACTTTGGAAGAATTCTGTGATTTTCGCACCTATGAATTATGGGCCATTGTCACATACAATTTCCTTTAGAACTCCATATTGAAATATTATATTTTGCCAAATGAAATCCCGAACTTTTTTTTCCCACACCTGTTTGAAAGCACCTACTTCAACCCATTTTGAGAAATAATCTGTTAAAACTAACATAAATCGTACCTTTCCTTTAGCTTGAGGCAACGACCCTACGATGTCCATGCCCCATTTCATGAAGGGCAATGGTGAAAAAACTGAATGTAACAGCTCTGCCTGTCAGTGCATGTTATTGGCATATCGTTGACATTTATCGCACCTAGCTACAAAGTTTTATGCTTCTTATTCCATTTTGGCCAATAATATCCCGCTCTAATTAATGTTTTCACCAGTGATCTTCCCCTTGCGTGATTACCGCAATGGCCATCATGTACTTCTCTCATCACATACTCCATTTATGATGGACCGAGCCACCCTGCTAAAGGTCTACCAAACATTTTCCGATATAAATTTTCACAAATTAAGCAGTACCAAGCATCTTTCTACCGGAGCAATTGTGATTTCTTCTTTTCTTCAGGCAAGATGCAATAATACAAAAAGTTCACAAATTCTTTTCTCCAATCCCAAGTTAACTTATTAAAATTTACCTCACTCTTGGTTTGATCGAGTGTCGAATGAAACAAATGTATCACAATGGCATTTTCTGCATTTGTTACATCCACGTCAGATGCGAGATTTGCCACCGCGTCTGCTTCTGCATTTTCCTCCTTGGGTTTTTGCACGACTTTCCATAACTGCAATTGTCTAAGCAATTTTTGTACCTTTTCCAGGTAATGCTGCATTCGCGTTTCTCTTGCCACGTAAGTCCCCTGCATTTGATTAACCACCAGCTGCGAGTCACTTTTGATCCCCAATTTGTTTGATACCAAGTTCTCGTACCAATTCCAAGCCTGCAATCACATCTTCATACTCTGCCTCATTATTAGTGATAGGATAACATTTTATTGCTTGTCTTATTACTTCGCCTGAGGGTGGAATTAAAATAGTTCCTAAACCCACTCATTTAATATTCGAGGAACCGTAAGTAAACAGGGTCCAAGTCCCCGAATTAGCTCCGATAAAGACCTGTAGTTCCTTCTCTGACTCAGGAACTAAATTCGGGCTAAAATTCGCTACAAAATCTGCTAACACCTGCGATTTTATTGCAGTTCTAGGCTGATATATGATATCATACTCACTGAGTTCTATTGCCATTTAGCTAATCTACTTGATAATTCATATTTATGCAGCATGTTTCTTAAGGCGAAAGCAATTATAACAGAAATATGATGACATTGAAAGTAAGGTCGTAACTTCTTAGACTCTATAATTAATGCTAACGCAAGCTTTTCTAGGTGTGGACACCATGTCTCAACATATAGTAAGGACTTACTAACATAATAAATTTGGGACTTTTTACCTTTATCTTCTCGTACCAACATTGCGCTTACCGCTACTTCTGACACAACATTGTAAATGAGCAATCTTTCATTGTCTTTTGGTTTAGCTATCAAAGTCGTATTTGATAGACACGACTTTAGGTCCTTGAGAGCTTGTTGGCACTCGTTAGCCCATTCAAACTAATTTTTCTTTTTCACCACTGAAAAGAATTTAAAACTTTTTCTAATGACTTTGATATAAATCTCTCCAGAGCTGCTATCCTGCCTGTTAATCTCTACACTTCTTTCTTGCTCGTGACTATATCTGGTATCTCCTCAATAGCTTTGATCTATGCAGGATTCACTTCATTACCTCTGTTAGAAATAAGAGAACCCAAAAACTTACCTGAAGCCACACCAAAAGAACATTTTTCCGGGTTTAATGTCATATTGTACTTGCGGAGAATCGTAAAGGTGTCTGACAAGTGTTGAAAATGATCCCCTTCTTGTGTTAACTTGACCAACATATCGTCTATGTAGACTTTCATGGTTTTTGCTAGATGTTCTTGGAAAATTTTAGTCACCAATCTTTGATATATAGCTCCAGCATTTTTCAAGCCAAATGGCATGACTTTGTAACAATAAGTTCCACTGTCTGTGATAAACGAAGTTTTTTCTTCATCTAGAGGGTCCATTTTTATTTGGATATAACCTAAATATGCGTCTAAAAAACTTAAAAGTTCAGGACCTACAGTAGAATCAATTAATTGATCTATATGTGGTAAAAGAAATGAATCTTTAGGACAAGCCTTATTTAAATCAGTATAGTCGACGCAAACTTGCCATTTTCCATTCTTTTTCAGGACCACAACGGTATTAGCTAACCAGTCAGGGTACTTTACCTCTCGTATTGAACCAATTTTTAAAAGCTTTTGTACCTCATCCTAGATCACTTGATTTTTGAAGGACCCTACTTCCTTTTCTTCTGCTTAACAGATGGGCTTAAAGGATCCTCATTCAGCTTATGAGTCATCACCTCGGGTGGTATACCTGTCGTATCTGAGTGCAACCAAGCAAAGCAATCTACGTTAGCACGTAAAAATTCAATTAACTTACCTTTCATTTCTGGGCTTAAGTTTGCTCTGATGTAAACGTTTTTGTCTGGCCAGTGAACAAATAATATTAGAGATTCGGTAGTAGTTTTAATATTTTCATTTTCTTCTGGCTCTTGAGTCACATTGGGTCTTGTTTAAAAACAATCTATCATTGCGTGACTTCAGTTGAGGTTTTCGCAACAGTGTCCTCAACCGAATTCTGTAATTGCTATTTCACGTCTGCATCATTGGCTACCGTGCTTGCGATCACTATTGAGTTGATACTTCTTGATGCTTGTTGATCTCCACGTATTTGACGGATTCACCACTATGAAGGAAATTTGATAAATTGATGCAACGTGGAAGGGACAACGTCCTTATCATGAATCCATGGTCTTCCTAGAATTATATTATAGGCCATCTCCGCGTCTATCACCTGGAACTTTGTACCTTGACGACCTCTTATGCAAATGTGGTAAGTACAACTTCCCCTTTTGTAATAACGCTTGAATTATCAAACCTGGACAAGAACCGCACTTTTGATAGGACCTTATCATTAGCTTGCATTTCATTCACCACCCTTAGTAAAATGATGTTCACTGAGCTACCTGGATCAATCAAAACTCGTTTTACGTTAGTATCATGTACAAGTAAAGATATTTCCAGTGCATCATTGTGAGGAATCATCAAGCCATCCGCATCCTCATCGTCGAATATTATACTGTCGCCATCCAAGGCTTGGCGAACTCGCTTTTCATGAGTGACCGTGACTTTTTGCTATTTTTTTGCGGCTATATATGTTACTCAATTGACCTTATCTCCCCCTATTATAACGTTGATTGTTCTTTTTTGGTAATGGATGCTTAGGGGGCTCTTGTCTGTTCTTCATGTATGATTGTCTTCCTTTCTCACTGAACAGATCAGTAAGATAACCCTACTTCAACAAAGCTCAACCTCTCCTTGCAGAAGCCTACAAATTGTTGTTCTATGGCCATTGTCATTATGAAATTCGCACCAGAAATCTAGATTTCTTTTGCTTGGATCTGATCTCATTTCTTTAGGCCATCGCACCTTATCCTCCATATATTTTAAAACATCCACTAACTCGGTGGTGCTGATGTTAAAGCTGTAATCTCCTATTCTTGCTTGCGTATTGGAATCCTTGCTTCGGGCATCTCGCTCCTTTTTGAACCTAGATGAAGAACCCGCGTCTTTTTGCCTTGGTCTTGAATCGAATCGTGCACCGTCCTGTTTAGATCGAGAGTCTCGCCCTACAGGTCCCATGTACGGATCGTACCTATTTTTACTGGACCTTCTTTCTGATTCTGAACGCCTCGATCCTGGTCTTTCATCGGGCCTTGGCTGTGCGACCGTATCTTCTTCTATCCGCAGTTTCGTACTATACCTGTTGTACACATCGTTCCAAGTTGTTGTAGGAAATTCTTGCAAACTTTATTTCAACCTCCTTGTGGCTTTTGGACTTTTCTCGTTTAAGTTTCTTGCGAATGCCATAGCCACCCAGTTATCAGGTACTCGAGGCAAAATCATCCTTTCCCGCTTCAATCTATCTACGAATTCCCTGAGCAATTCTGTATTCCCTTGTTTAAACTTAAAGATATCTTCCATCCTTTTTTCAAGTTATTGAGATCGTGAATGTGCTTTTATAAATAGATCTGCAAGCTCAGCAAAAGAATCAATAGAATTTTCAGGTAAAAGAGAATACCACGTTAACACTTCCTTTATGAGTGTTTTACCAAACGTTTTAACCAAAACCGATTCAATTTCCTGTTTGGTTAAATCATTGCCTTTCACATCTGTAGTGAACGCAGTTACATGATCTCGAGGGTCAGTTGTTCCATCATATTTAGGAACATCAGGCATTTTGAACTTTTTGGGAATTGGTAAAGGTGCCGCACTTGGCTTCCAAGGTTGTTGTGAATACTTGTCAATATCCACCCCTTTGATCATGTGGGTACACCAGGTATCTGCTCTATACGATCATTTTGTTCCTTCAGTTGTTTCTACAAAGTTAGCACTAAACTTTGTAATTAGAATTATCTGGTGTGCCTGACCCTCCATCAAGAGATTCGTTAGGAATTTCTCCACTTCCAGAATTATCAAGCCCTGAACGTGGGTTCTCCAAAGTTGTTGTATTAGCTTGTGGAGGAGCTTACGCCGCAATGGGTAATCATCTACCAAAATCTTGCAGTGCACTATTCACGTATTCGGCAATCAATTGCTTTAGAGCGTCTTGCTCTACAAGACTGTTGAGGGGATCCCGTAGGTGTGTGGTGTGGTGGAGTTGCACCTTGTTGGTTCAGCTGGTTGTTATCATTGGCGGTTGACATATTTGGTCGTTAAAGATTGGAAAGTGAACAGATTATCAGATTCCCGGCAACTGAACCAATTTTTTAACCCAAAAATAGATTTCTTGATCAAAGACAATATCTAAAAGAAATCAGGTTACTAATAACCATGATTTGCATCACTCTCCCAACAATTTGAAAGAATAGATCAAAGAATGGAAATAACTGACAAAGAAAATATGAAATAAACTGATAATCACTCCCAAAATTATGGCTCAAAACTTTGAGAGTAAAGCAAAGAATAACTGTATATATTTCAATAATAATTGTTTCTTTCCATTACAAATGAGATTTCAGTCCTTATATAGGAGCGTACAATTATAACAGTTCCCTTCCTCAATTCGGGATCACTAATGGTATTAATTGCCTTGATTGCTCGTTACCATGTACAACTGTAAAGGAAACATTTATGAAAGATTCCTTGTAACTGCACCGATTTCCCTTCCTTATTTATGACAGGTTTGTGTATGTTCCCTTCTTCACAGCCTTTATTCATTTCGTTCATGTTTCTCCTTTTACAACTATCAGGTCCGGCGTTTTCCTCTGTGTAACCCCGTGGGTGTTTCTCCCATGCCTTTTTCGCATTCTTTAACTTCTCTAATTAAGAATGCCACTTGTCCTTACATTGATGTCCCTTGTACCATTCCTTGTCAGCTTGTTGATAGTCCACGTGTCATGTCTTTTTCTACCAATACAGCCGGCAGGTGTTAGTTCAAACAAGGTCGAACATTACCTGTATTTAATTATGGCCGAGGGCCGGTAGGTGTTTGTTCGAACGAGGTCGAACATAACCTGTATTTAATTATGACCGAGGGCCGATAGGTGTTAGTTCGAATGAGGTCGAACATAACCTGTATTTAATTATGGGCGAGGGCCGACAGGTGTTAGTCCGAACAAGGTCGAACATAACCTGTATTTCAGAGAAATGTGTTGGTAAGTGTACTGTTTATTTCCTTGACATTGTTGCATTTGTTACATACTTGGAGACATTTACAGATTTTTGGGTGTTGGCTAGCGTTCCAACCCCAGTCTCGGTCTATCTAGTCCCTTCATGGTCGATTTGGAGAATAGTGAGAGGTCGAGCAATGAAATCGTAACCGTGGCCTTGGCTTTGCGTACTTCGACTTGAGGTGTTCCCTTCGTCGCCTCGTTAAAAACCTCCTTGAGAAAACCCAAATGGGACAAAACTCAACTGAGGGAAAAAAGAGTACGACTTGGGGGACACTATTTCTTTATAAGTTGAAATATTTGAGGTGGCTGATATTGTAGTTGTTTGGTAGTAGCTTTTCTTCCATTGTTTCTAGTTGAAATGATCCTTTATCTGCTCGTGTTGTGATTTTGTACGGGCCATCCCAATTTGTTCCCTGCTTTCCTTCCTTGGGATCTTTGCTCGCCTTAGTTTTAGCTTTCAGTACATAACCCCGACTTTGAGTGGCCTGAACTTTGCTTTCTTGTTATAATAGCGTTATGCTTGCTGTGTTTGGGAGATCATTCTCATATAGGCCATATCTCTTCATTCGTCGAGTTAGTCGGGTTCTTGCCTTTGACCCTCATCGTTGTTTGTGCCGCTCTCATAGGAGTACCTTAGACTGGGCTCTCCGACCTCGACTGGTATTACCGCCTCAGTCCCGTAGACCAAAGAATAGGGTGTTTCTCCTGTGCTCATTTTTGGGGTGGTTCGGTAGGCCCACAACACTTCTGGTAGTACTTTTGGCCACAGTCCCTTGAGTCTGCAAGCTTCTTCTTCATGATGTTTAGTATCGATTAGTTGGAGGATTCCACTTGCCCGTTGCCCCCGGGGTGGTACGGGGTTGAGAGTATTCTTTTGATATGCCATTTCTTGAAAAATTCAACGGTTCTCTTTCCCATGAACTAGGGTCCGTTGTCGCAGCTGATTTTTTTGGGAAGGCCAAACCGGCATATGATATTTCTCAATATAAAGGTGATTACTTCCTGTTTCTGTATTTGGCAAAGGCTCCTGCTTCCATCCACTTAGTGAAATAGTCAGTTAAAACCAAAAGGAATCGTACATTACCTCGTCTTGCTGGGAGGGGGCCTATGATGTCCATTACCCATTTGATGAACGACCAAGGTGAGGTGACCGAGTGGAGGTGTTCGCCCGCCTGGTAAATCATTCAGGCGTACCTCTGGCATTGCTTGCATCTTTTCACGAAATCTGCAGCTTCTTTTTTCATGGTGGGCTAGTAATATCCTGCCCATATGAGGCATCGGACCAGTGCTCCATTATCGGAATGCGCCCCGCAATGGCCTTCTTGGATTTCTTCAAGGATGCACAGAGTTTGGTTTGGGCCCAGGCACTTTGCTAAAGGGCCGCTGTAAGTTCTCTTGTACAGATTGTTGTGAAGGATACTCTATATGGCCGTTTGCATTCTCAGTTTCTTGGCTTCTTTTTTATCGCCTGTGAGTGTTCCATTCTGCAAGTAGGCGATAATACGATTGCGCCAGTCCCAAGTAAAGTTAATGGTTCTTACCTCGACCTGGCCTAGCGATAAGTTGAGGAGATGGACCACACTTTTATCTCCTGTTGCGATGCTTTTGGTGGGTGCATCTCGTTTTGCAAGGCTATCTGCCTCGGTGTTCTGTGCCTGTGAAATTTGGTCGAGCTGGCATTCATCAAACTAGGGCAGCAGCTTGCAGATTGTGGTCTGTTATTTTTGCAATCTTTGTTCCTTGATCTGGAAAGTCCCTGTGACTTAGTTGACTACGAGCTAGGAATCACATCATAGTTTTAACCGTTTTTCCCCATACTTGAGCGCTAGTCTCAAACCTTAATGATAGCCTCATATTCGGCCTCGTTGTTAGTCTTATCCGGGCATCTTATGGACTGGCGGATTACTTCGCCTGTTGGGACTTCGAGTACAAGACCCAGTCCAGACCCCTATGCGTTGGATGCGCCGTCGGTGTATAAGACCCAGAGGTCTTGTGTTTGGGGGGAAGTTTGGATGGATTCCTTTTCGACTTCAAACATTACATTTGCGCTAAAGTCGACAACGAAATCTGCGAGAGCTTATGACTTTATCACTGTTTGTGACTGTACGTGATATCGTGCTCACTTAGCTCGATGGCCTATTTGGCTAGCCTTCTCGATAGTTCAGGTTTATCTAAAATGCTTCTTAGGAGGAAAGTTGTGACGACCGAGATGGGGTACATTGGAAATATGGTCTAAGCTTCCGTGAAGCTACGACTAAGGCCAAAGACAGTTTCTCGAGGTGGGGGTACCTCATCTCGACATAGACTAGTGTTTTTCTAATGTAATAGATGGGAGATTGCATACCTTTATTTTCTCGAATTAGGACTACGCTCATAGCTACCTCGAATACAGCTAGATAAATGAGGAGATGCTCCCCCGGCTCTGGTTTTGAAAGCAAGGACAGGGATGACAAGTATGCCTTTAGTTCCCTCAGAGCCTGGATGCACTTCGAAGTCCATTGGAGGCCGTTATCTTTCTTAAGTACGCCAAAGAATTTATGGCACCTATCCGACGACCGCGAGATGAACCTTGATAGGGCGGCGATATGGCCACTTAACCTTTGGACCTGGTTTTTGGTGGTCAAGAGTTCAGGTATCCCCTCAATGGCTTTGATTTGGTCAGGGTTGACCTCGAACCCTTGCTGTGGTACGAGGAAACCTAGAAACTTTCCTGAGGCTATGCCAAACGCACACTTCTCCGGGTTCAGTTTCATTCCGTACTGTCTGAGTATGTCGAAAATTTCTTTCAGATGATTGATGTGATCTTATCCCCTTTTGGACTTGACTAGCATGTTGTCTATATATACTTCCATCATCTTACCGAGCTGATCCTTGAACATCCTCGTCACCAACCTTTGATAAGTCGCCACCGTGTTCTTTAGTCCGAAGGGCGTGACCTGTAGCAGTACGTTCCTTGGCGGGTGATGAACGTAGTTTTTTCTTGATCTGCCTCTTCCATAAGAATTTGATTATAGCTTGAGTAAGCGTCCAAGAAACTTAGCAGCTCATGTCTGACCATTGTGTAGATAGAGGAGTTGGTCGATGTGAGGCTGCGGGAATGAGTCCTTTGG
This sequence comes from Nicotiana obtusifolia, assembly GCA_002018475.1. Classification (NCBI taxonomy): domain Eukaryota; kingdom Viridiplantae; phylum Streptophyta; class Magnoliopsida; order Solanales; family Solanaceae; genus Nicotiana; species Nicotiana obtusifolia. The sequence goes on from MCJB01028347.1 coordinate 22,937, forward strand.
GCATGCTTTATTCAAGTTTGTGAAGTCCACACACATCCACCATTTTCCATTCTTCTTTTTAACTATTACTGCATTGGTGACCCACTTGGGGTACTTCGACTCCCTTATGGAACCATTTTCCAACAGTTTTTCCACTTCCTCGCGCACCGTATCATTGACTGAGGAGTTGAATTTATGTCTGACCTGCCTCATCGGGGGGTGGAAGGGATCGATGTTTAATTTGTGCGTGGCGATTTCCTTTGGGATGCCTGGCATATCTGCATGGCTGAAAGTAAAAAAATCCACGTTAGCTTTTAAGAATTGACTGAATTTACCTAGGGTACTGAAGTTTGCAACCGATATAGGCCTTTTTGCTATGGTCGCTGGGATCTAATTGAACAGGGTCGAGGTCTTCTATGGTTGATCCTACGGCTTCGACTATGTGGGGATCTTTGATGCCTTTCCTGATCTCATCGTGCCCGACCTCGATCCTGCCTATTCCTATGCCTCCTTTTCTTTGTCCTTCTTTTGTTGGGTGGCCTTGCTCTCTAAAGCAATGCGTTAGCATTCTGGGGACGTATGCTGCTCTCCTCATATGCTGAAAAATCCCCATGGAGTTGGGAATTTGACGACTTGGTATAAGCTGGAGGGGACGACCTTCATGGGGTGTATCCACGGTCGTCCAACTATGGCATTGTACGCAATGTCTTAGTCCATGATGTGGAATGCTGTTTCCAGAGTTACGCCGCCGGTAAAACGAGGAGTGTAATTTCCCTAGACGTCCGTTCAACTGCATTGTTAAAACCAATTAGGGTGATGCAGCGGGAAACAATCTTATCCTTAAGTTTCATTTGGGTAACTACTCGAGGATAGATATTGCACGTGCCACTCCCGTCATCTATCATAATGCGTTTAGTATCAGTATCTAAAATTCACAGAGTAATAACAAGGGCGTCACTATGAGGAAAAACCAAACTGTCGGCATCCGACTTGTCGAAGATGATACTTTCTTCGGGTTCGTCGTACCATTCGCAGGTGATATATCACTTGAGTTTGTGGGTAGTGGTGAACTTCACCCTATTGATAGAGGTGTCATCGCTGATGATCATGTTGATGGTACGAGCTGGTGAGGGTGGTTTGGATGGTCCTTGATATTTGCGTCCTCTAGCGAAGTTGGTTCTTCCCTTATCACTTAGCAGCTCTTTAAGGTGTCCTTGTCGTAGCATATTCACAACTTCCTGCCTTAGGGTGATGCAGTCTTCCATCTTGTGGCCTCATTCTTGGTGGAACTCATAAAGCACATTGAATTTTCTGGTGTTAGGGTCCGATCTCATCTTTGACGGCCACTTCACTTTTGGCCCGAGCTTCTCCAGGGCATAGACTATTTCTGTAGGTGACATACAAAAATTGTGAGCAGATAATAGGGGGGATACCTTTGTCGTTCTGATGGATTCCCGTCCTTGGTCTGGATGGACCTTCTTCGTAGTTGGGGGAGGGGGCGGCGGTCGTTCTGATATATGGTTGGTGTCATTCCCTATTAGGTCGCGGAATTGGATGACTCTTCTGGCATTGTCTCTTTGATCCTTTCTTGATTCCGCTTGTACTGAGGTTATTGAGGTCGTCCTCATCTGCACGGACTTAAGCACAATAATCATTGTGGATTTCATCCCAAGTGGTTGGGGGGGTACTTCATCAACTGACTTAACAGTTTCCTCGTTGCCTTTAAACCATCCCTGCTCAGCCCGTTTTGAAAAGCTGCGACTGTCATCCCTTCAGACACGTTTGGTAAAGTCACTCAATTTAACCAGGCGATGAAGTCCCTCGGTCCCTCTCCCAGAGATTGTTTAACAGCAAATATGTCGTTCACTCTCGCCTCGACCTTTTTGGCTCCGGCATGGGCCGTTACGAACTTGTCGGCCATTTATTCAAAGGTTTTAACGGAGCGTGCTGGTAGCTGGGAATACCAAGTTAGTGGCCCTCCTGTGAGGGTTTCGCCGAACTTCTTCAACAAGATAGAAGACACTTATTCTTTGGTGAGGTCGTTGCCTTTTACGGCAATGACGTAATGAGTAGCATGATCTTCAGGGTCGGTTATGTCGTCATATATCCTGTGTTAGAGCGGCATTTTAAAGGTTTTTCGGCGCTGCATCATCACTGTACGACTTTTTGACGAACTGACCGACATCCCTCTTCGGCAACAGCTTGGGGGCAGCCGGTATTTTGTCGACCCTTTCCTGGTGCTCTTTCATTTGATCTTAGAGTGCCTTGTTATCATTCTCCATTTCTTCCATCCTTTTCGGAATGGCTGCAAGGGCGTTGTCACATGCACTATTAATGACATTGTGAATAATACTTGTTGTTAGGGGAAAAGGCTGGTTGCATTACTGTCTGCTTGTCGTATCGTGCAGGTCCTTGCGTTCTCTATAGTCGTGTCTCGAACGGGCTTGTTGAGGAAGCTGGTTAGCGTGTCAGTTAGTCGAGCTTCGAGGAGTTTTTTTTACAGCCGGCGCGTCTTTTCTCCCACAAATGTGGAGGCTCCCTTACCAAGGAATTTTGTGATGCTGCAGTGAGGGGGCAATGACCCATCCGCCTAGGGGAGGCATTGGGAGTCGCGCCTTCGTCTGCCATTTCACAGCTTTCGTCGATGACGTTCATGAGGTTGGTTGGGAGGTCACTTATTATTCTCTTCCTTTCTTCTCGGTTACCTGCCATGTAAGGATTTGTGCATAGAAAGAAAGGAGATCTTGTTTTTGCTGCTTTTTTTTTACGTTAGTGACTCGTGACATTGTAGATCTATAAGGAACTAAAAGCTTTAACGAAGAAATCCCTATAGATGGGGCCAAATTGTTTGACCAAAAATATGACTCTTGGTTCAAATAATTAAATTTATAAAATATGACTCTTGGTTCAAATAATTAAATTTATGTGATTAAAGGTTAAACATAGTTAATAATAATATTTCTAGATGTAACTTCCGAAAGAGTGATAAGCATCAAATAGATCTGGTATAATAGTGATAATAGTATACAATAACTATTTCAAAAAGCATAAGCAATAATGTAGTATTCAATAGTAACGAATAATAATAGATGATATTTAAGTAAATAGGAGGAATGATTCACCCAATAAAGGATGAACTAAATGGTTGTTCCTCCTGACAATGATGAGTGACAGACAAATTCTTGAATGTTTGAATTATCTTCGGATCAGATGGAAAAGTACGGAATAATATAGACAAGAATCTTGGTAAAAATGTGATGTTTGTATCTTAGTAAGAGAGAGAGAGTCTTTTGTCAAAGTGTGTTCTTACAAATGAATATCACATGCCTCGTATCATTATCTTTTTTTCTATTTATATGAGATATATTCCTAGTAAACCTTAATAGTGCAGAGAATATCCACTTGATTATTCTCTTTAACATCCTATTTCGAAAACTAGCCGTTACAAGTTCATCAACGGTCCTCGACCTCGACCATTATTGACATCTCGACCACGGCTCTCTTCGACTCTTCGACTATGAGTCTTGCGGCTTCCTGGTCCACCTCAACTAACGACGGCCCGAGAATTCTCCCTTTAGTGTTATCTTATCTTAAATATTTTGAGTCATATTTTGATCCATACAGATAGTACTAAGTTATATCAATCAAGCGTATGATGTGTAAATAATTTAACAAGATAGAATGAAGATAGCACCAAGTCAGCATGACTTGTTAACAATTTAACAAGAAATGTCGGAATGAAGATAGTACCGAGTCATATTAATGTGGCATGACTTATAATTTAACAATATAGTAGAACTAGCATTAAAGTCATATTAACAAGAAATTCTAGGACGAAACATAATAAATAAACTCTGCTTAAGTGCAAAAACTGTTTGACTTAATTGTATAGTTCTTCATTCTTTGAAACATAGCCCTATTAGTTAAAAAAGCACTCACTATCACACTTACGCCAGGCTCAGTCAAGACGATATCAGCAGCACTCCTAGTCAATAGTCTTGCCAGAATTTTTAATAAGGGAATTAAAATATAAAAAGTAAATACACGAAAAAAATTAAGAGAACTCAAATGTATATGTATACATTAAAAAAGTTACGTAGCGACCACAATGTAATCTTTCGAAACATGACGAAGGTAGCTTAGCAGCATTAGTAGCATACAATATCAATATCTGCTTTCTTGGGAGCTGGCTCATCATTTACTCTATCACCAGTTATTCTAACCACGTGTTCAGTGTTTTTAGGATCTCATATTTGTGCTCTGTGTATAATACGGGGAAAGTAATTGACATGGTACAGAAAATGACTTTGAATAGTTATACCACTAAAACAGAAGCACAAAGGGGACATTGAATCATCTTGAAAGTGCAGAAGAAAACAACGTGAAGGTTCTGCCTCTAACCGCGGAAGGTTAGAAACGGAGACTCTGATAGGTTAGAGCGTATTTTAGTCTAAATTTAATTCATTGAACTTGAAAAAGGTCATTTCTGCACTATTTGTGCAAATTTCTCCTCTCTCTTCGCTTAAAATCTAGGGATCATTATATAGCTAGTTGGATTCATTATTTATTTTTCTTAGCCGGCATATATATATATATATATATATATATATATATATATATATATATACTCATCAGCCAGCCCATGATAAAACCTTTCTTCTTTAAGTTCAAGATAGCCATTATTGGGACTTCTCACTGCTCAGCAGAAGCAAAATTCCAAAAATAAAAAGGGGAAGTCGTTTGGGAAGAAGACGAGTAAACTTTTCCAGTCTCCCCTCAGCTCCTCATACCTTCTTGGCTTCTTCTTTGTCTAGCTAATATCATTGTAATCGCCCTCTAGACAATTCCATTTGCTTCAATGGTAATAACTTCTCATATTTTAGAGTAGAAAAACTTGATCTTGAACCTTAATGTCATATATATCTTTCAAGTTTCAATATTACATGCATGTTGAGATAAAAGATTGCATTAGACTATTTTTGAAGAAGTAATCTAAAGAGCCGCTCACCCAATATATATATATATATTGGGTGAGCTTAGAGGGGAGACTGGAAAAGTTTACTCGTCTTCTTCCCAAACGACTTCCCCTTTTTCTTTTTGGAATTTTGCTTCCGCTGAGCAGTGAGAAGTCCCAATAATGGCTATCTTGAGCTTAAAGAAGAGGTTTTATCATGGGCTGGCTGATGAGCATAAAATATAGAATTTTTTACCTAGTTATACTTTATTATAGACTTATTTACTCCTACTATAAAGATTTTAACTTAATTATTGTACGTAATTATTTACCAATTACATACAAATTAATTATAAATAAGGATTCCTTAGTATTTGGTGCTTAGAGAGAAAAACATATATACACGCATCTCTCTCTTCGTCTCTCTCTGCCGTATTTTTGTTCATTCATCTTTTCTATTTTTCTTCTCTTTCGTATCTCCTTTCTCTTTTTTTCAGGGAATTTAATAATGGATTTAACATTGCTGGTTGTCACCAGCAAACCAACCGCCGTCCCTCAGAGTTGACTCTCCACCATTGACAACCATAAAAAGTTTTGAAGCTTTCTTTTGGAGTTTAGACCTCAATTTTGAGAATGTTTGGTGAAGATTAGGATTGATTTTGGCTGAATATTTAGATTTGAAGATTGTATTTTCAAAATTGTATTAGAGTTGTATAAAAAACGTATGAAACATGTATTTAAGTTGTACAATATCATAGTTGTATTACTTGTGTAATATTGTAGAAAGTTGTTAATAAGTTGTATATTATTTGAATAGTTGTATGAAATTTTTATTAAAGTTATAAATACTCTATTTGTAACGATCCGACCGGTCGTTTTGCTTTCTATAACCCTGTTTCCCTAATTGAGACTCCCGTATGCGCTTTTACTATTTTATGACTTACGGGAATAGTTAGTTCGGGTTTGAAATGGTTCGGCTTAAAATCGGAACAAGTAGTCCCTTAATAGCAGCCTATAATGGTTAAGTTTGTCTTACATCAACGTTTTGAGTAAACGACCTCGGAAATGGGGTTTGACGGTTCTAATAGGTTCGTATGATGATTTTGGACTTGGGCGTGTGTTCAGATCGAGTTTCAGATGACCCGGGAGCGTTTCAGCGCTTAATATTGAAAGTTGGTGCATTAAAGATTTTCCAAGTTCATTAAGTTTGGTTTGGAGTAGACTTTTGTATTATCGAGGTCCGTTTGAGATTCTGAGCCTGGGATAGTCCCGTATGGTGGTTTATAACTTGCACGCAAAATTTACCGTCATTCTGAGTTGATTTGATAGGAATCGGACGCGCGAAAGTGTTTCTAGAAGTTTTTGAGTTTTATGTTGAATTCATGTGTTTTGGCGTCAGATTCGTAATTTTAGATGTTATTTTGGTGCTTCGATCGCCCCAGCAAGTCCGTATTATGTTATTGAATGTGTGAGTATATTTAGATGGCCCCTGGAGGCCCCAAACGCGAAATGGAAGAGAATCGGACTCGATTTGGGCATGGGGGAAACTGCTGATGGCTTCAGTTCTGGTGCTTTCGCACCTGCGTGGGTTTAGCCGCAGGTGTGAGCTTGTAAAAGAGAGCCTGTGATCGCATGAGCGGCTGGCAGTGGGATGGGCAGTGGTCCGCAGAAGCGACGCTTTTCCGCAGAAGCAAAATCGCTTATGTGATGGAGGATCCGTAGATGCGAAGGAGGGGGAGCAGGTTCGCAGGTGCGACAGTTTTTCCACAAAAGCGGGTCTGCAGAAGCGAGAGCCCGTCCACAGAAGGGAAGGGAGCTGGCCTAGGAAAGGACCGCACCTGCGGGGATTTTTCAGTAGAAGTGGAGCCGCAGGTACGACTGTTTTGATCGCAGGTGCGAAATTGCTGAGGGCAGTGAGGGATTTTATTATGGGTCTTAGACCCGTTTTCTTACATTTTCATTTAGCCTTGGGAGATTTTGAGAGCACTTTAGAGGGGGATTCTCATCAACATCCTAAGGTAAGTAACTCCCACCTATTTTCAAATTAATTATGTGGATTTTAGGTAGATTAAACATGGAAAAATTGTGAAACCTTGGGCGATTTGTAAAAAACCTAGGGTTTTGATAAAAATAGAATTTGACCACGAAATTGGTTATGGAATTAAGTAAAAAATATATGTTTGAGTTCGTGAGGCTATGGATAATATTTATCTTCAAAAATTTTCGGAACTCGGGCACATGGGCCCAGGGGTGAATTTTAAGAATCTTCCAATTTGGGTTGGGTTGTGACTCTAGAAGCTAAATTATGAACTTTTGAGTATATATTGACTAAATTATATAACATTTGACTAGTTTCGGATTGTACGGCATCGACTTGGGGCTTTTAGAGATGATTAGTGGACTGGAAGTGAGCTTGGAAACACGGTAAGTCTCTTGCCTAACCTTGTAGGAGGGAACTCATCTCCTTAAGTGTATCTTGTTGTATTAATTGTGTGGGGAGCTACGTACGCACGAGGTGATGAGAGTCCGTGCGTAGCTATATTTCATGATATGTCCGGGTATAATTAGATCCACATCATGCTTTTAATTGTACTATTGTATTTATCATGCATATTAACTATCTTGAATAGAGCTGAGACTAGGGATTTAAAGTTGCAATTATTGATTTAGATTTCTTATTTTTGGAAAATTGAGGAATACTTAATAACTATTAAAAATCCATGACTTCTCGCCTCACAAGTACTTTTGGGGGTGAGGTAAACTTCTCTACTCTTATGGGATCGAGCCGTTCGCCTCGGCAGTATGATAACACCACTCTTATGGGATCGGCTGTTCGCCTCGATAGTATGATAACACTACTCTCATGGGATCGGGCTGTTCGTCTCGGCAGTATGATGGTAATACTATTCTTATGGGATCGAGTCGTTTGCCTTGGCAGTATTGATTACCACTATTCTTATGGGATCAGGTCATTCACCTAGGCAGTATGATAACACCACTCTTATGGTATTGGGCCGTTCGCCTCGATAGTTTGCTAGTAATCTTATAGGATCGGGCCGTTCGGCTCGGCAAGTTCGTTCTTAATAATCGAAACATGTTCTAGTTTGGATAATTGAGTTAGTGCCTTCACGACCATTTATGAGATGTCGGTGATATGTTACGGACTCCTGATGTATTTTTTGTTGTTGCTTTTATTTGTCTCATTGATACCTCTTATATGCTCACCATGTCTATGTTTTTCACTTTTATTATTGTTATTGACCTCCTGTAAGTGTCAAGTCGACCCCTCGCACTACTTCTTCGAGGTTAGATTATACATTTACTGGGTATACGTTGTTCTCCGTACTCATGCTACACTTCTGCACTGATATGCAGGTACTGAGACAGGTTCCACCAGTGGTAAGCGGGCGCGTAACCAATCATCTATCGAGACTTATGTGTGAACTGCTGGCCTTACTACAGTCCGAAGCACCGGAGTCTCCTTCCATCATTTTTACTATTCCTGTCTATTACTTTCGGATAGTAGTTTTAGTAGTTTTGTATATTCTCTAGATTGCTCGTGTACTTGTGACGCCGGGTTTTGGGGATTTGTAGCACCTAAGTACTATTGTACTTGTCATTTCGATCACCGGCAGAGTATGTATTTATTATGTTGATATTTTTTTTAAAAAGACTTATCACAGTTGCATGAAATTTAGTGTAATTAAAAATATGTTTAAAAGGGAAACATCTGTATTAATTTGTTAAAGAGGGGTAAATAAATAGTAGTTACACTTGTGGGCTTTCCTAACGACGGCGTTAGGCGCAGTCTCGACCTATTGCGGATTTGGGTCGTGACAGCTTGGTATTTGAGCTTTAGGTTCACATAGGTCTCACAAGTCATGAGCAGGCCTAGTAGAGTCTTGCGGATCGGTGCGGAGTACGTATGGCTTATCTTCGAGAGGCTATAAGGTGTTAGGAAAGTTCTCTTTCTTCATCTCCTATCGTGTAGTTGATATTATACTAAGTGTCTTTCTATTGATCTCTCATAGATTGTGAGAACGTGTGCGATGGATGTACCAGGTGGTCGAGGGGCTGCTCCTCCCTTTTCTAGAGGCCGAGGCAGAGGCCGTGGGAGGGCTCCAGCTCTAGTTAGAGGACGAGGCGCCCTAGGGTTGGTTCTGTTGTCCCACCTGTGGATCCAGTGGAGGATCCTGTTGCTGAGGAACATGATGAGGTGCCTGCAATTGTGCCAGCCCCACCAGATTTCATGACTGCGCAGGTATTCCAGGAGGTCATGGGTCGTATGCTGCGGTTCATGGAATCTTTGACACATGCTGGTTTATTTCCAGCGGACCCTGCCACATCTCAGGTAGGAGGGGGAGCACAGACCCCTACCGCTCAAGCTCCAGGGCGTGCCGCTGCCGTTTATCAAACCCCAGGTATACTACCTACGGGTGGAGCCCAGCCTGTTGTAGCGGCTATGCCAGAGGCTCTACCAGTCACGACCGATGATCAGCAGAAGCGGCTGGAAAGATGGACTAGGCTTTGCCCCCTACCTTTGGAGGTGAGCGATCAGAGGACCCCCAATTTCATTGACCGGTGCAAGAATAGGCTCCGGAACATGGGGATATTGGAGTCTAACGGGGTAGACTTCACCACTTTTCAGTTTTAGGGCAAGGCCCATAGATGGTGGCATGCTTATCTTCTTAGCAGGCCAGTAGGTTCACCTCCCTTGACTTGGGATCGGTTTACACATCTGTTCTTGGAGAAGTATATACCACCTTCTGAGAGAGAGGAGCTTCAGGTCAGTTTGAGCAACTCCATCAGGGCCATATGTCTTGTCACTGACTATGAGGTGAGATTCCCTGAGTTGTCTCGCCATGCAGCTATTATACTCTCCATAGATGCAGAGAGGGTCTGGAGGTTCATTGCAGGTCTGCACTGTGAGATTCAGGTACCTATGGCCCGTAAGGCAGAAATGGGGACTTCATTTTTTAAGTTGTGGATATAGCTCGGAGGATCGAGCGTTGGAGAATTTGCACTGAGGGACAAGTGGCCCCGACAGTTTGGAGGATTCAGTGGCAGCCCACCCGGGGGTAGAGCTCAGTTCATGAGGGGCCAGCCCAGCAGGCCCATGCAGTCAGCTCTACGGCCTGCTCGGAGTGCTCCAGCACGACCCTATTTCAGTGCCATTCCAGAGAGTACTTACCGTCCGCCAGCTATTCAGGGTTCCTCTAGTGGGTATTCAGGCCATCAGGGTCAGACTTCATGTTAGCATTCCACCGTTTCGAGGGGTTGTTTCGACGTGGGGATCTTGGCCACGTGAAGAGGTTTTGTCCTAAACTTTGAGGCAAGGCTGAGTAGCAGGACTATCGGCCCATGATTACTGCACCAGCTCCCCACCAGCTGTCCGGTCGCCTAGAGGAGGATGGCAAGTGGGTAGGGGACGTCCAAGAGGTGGAGGCCAGTCAAGTGGCACTCCAGCTAGGTTCTATGCCATTCCAGATAGACCAGTTGCAGTAGCCTCAGATGTCATTATTAGAAGTATTATTTTTGTCTGCGGTAGGGATGCTACGATGCTATTTGATCCAGGGTCTACGTATTCATATGTTTTATCTCTGTTTGCTCATTTTTTGGGTATTCCTCGCGAGTCCTTGGGTACTCATTTATATGCATCCATGCTGGTGGGCGATTCTGGTGTTGTAGATCGGATTACCGATCCTGTATCATGACGTTTTGTGGTTATGAGACTAGAGTGCATATTCTGTTGCTCGATATGACCGAGTTTGAGGTCATCCTGGGCATGGACTGGTTTTCTGCATATCATGTCATCCTTTATTGTCATGCCAAGACTGTTACCTTGATGATACCAGAGTTTCCTAGATTGAAGTGGAAGGGTTCATCTGTCAGTGCATCTAGTCGGGTTATCTCTTTACTGAAGGCTCGACACATGGTCGAGAAGGGTTGTTTGGCTTATCTAGCTTATCTTCGAGCACTGTTGCAGAGACTCCGACAGTTGATTCAGTGCCCGTGGTACGGGAGTTCTCCGATGTGTTTCCTTGGGATCTCCCAAGCATGCCACTAGATCGTGATATCGATTTCTGTATTGATTTGGCTCCAGGTACCTAGCCTATCTCTATTCCATCGTACCACATGGCTCCGAAATAGTCGAAGGAACAGCTTGAGGAGTTGCTAGCAAAGGGGTACGTCAGACCGAGTGTGTCGCCTTGGGGTGTACCGGTGTTGTTCGTGAAGAAGAAGGATAGGACTATGTAGATGTGCATTGATTACCGCTAGTTGAACATAGTTACATTTAAGAACAGGTACCCGTTGCCGCGTATTGATGATTTGTTTAACCAGTTGCAGGATGCCAGCGTGTTCTCTAAGATCGACTTGAGATCTGGGTATCATCAGCTGAAGATTCGTGCTTCGGATGTTCCGAAGACGGCCTTCCGGACTAGATATGGTCACTATGAGTTTTTGGTGATGTCCTTCGGCTTGAATAACACCCCGACGGTATTTATGGATTTGATAAACTGAGTGTTCAGGCCGTAACTTGATTCATTTTGTCATTGTATTCATTGACAACATATTAATTTACTCGCGTAGTATAGGGGAGAACGAGCAGCATTTGAGGTTATTGCTTCAGACCTTGCGGGAACAGAAGCTATATGCTAAGTTCTCTAAGTGCGAGTTCTAGTTAGATTATGTGGCATTCTTGAGGCATGTTGTATCAGGTGAGGGTATTAATGTTGATCCTAGGAAGATAGAGGCAGTCCATAGTTGGCCTCGTCCTACCATAACAACTGAGATTAGGAGTTTCCTAGGGTTAGCAGGTTATTATTGCCAGTTTGTGGAGGGCTTCTCATCCGTTGCATCACCTTTGACTAGATTGACCCAGAAGGGTGATCCGTTCCGATGATCCGACGATTGTGAGGCGAGCTTTCAGAAGCTCAAGACCGCATTGACTACAGCACCAGTGTTAGTGTTGCCTTCCGGTTCAGGGATGTATACTGTGTATTCTGACGCTTCATGCGTTGACTTAGGTTGTGTATTGATGCAGAATGGGCGAGTTATTGCATATGCTTCACGTTGGCTGAAGCCTCACGAGAAGAATTACCCCATACATGATTTGGAGTGCTGCGATAGTTCATGCTCTCAAGATCTGGAGGCATTATCTTTATGGGGTGTCCTGTGAGGTTTACACTGATCATCGCAGCTCAAGCAGAGGGATCTCAGTTTTAGACAACGCATATGGCTTGAGTTACTAAAGGACTATGATATTACCATACTTTATCATCCGGGCAAGAAGAATGTGGTTGCGGATGCCTTGAACAGAAAGGCTGAGAGTATGGGGAGTTTGGCATTCATTTCTGCAGATGAGAGGCCATTGGCTTTGGACATTCAATCCTTAGCTAACAGACTTGTGAGATTGGATATTTCAGAGCCCAGTCGAGTTCTTGTGTGCATAGTGGCTTAGTCTTCATTACTTGAGCGGATCAAGGCTTGTCAGTACGATGATTCACACTTGTTGGTTCTCAGGGAGACGGTACTATAGAGTGGTGCCAGGGAGGTTATAATCGGAGATGATGGTGTTCTATGGCTCCAAGGTCGTCTATGTGTTCCTAATGTTGATGGCTTGAGGGAGAAGATTCTAGATGAGGTGCACAGTTCTCGGTATTCTATTCATCCAGGGGCTATGAAGATGTATAGCGACCTGAGGCAGCATTATAGGTGGCAACGGATGAAGGACATAGTTGAGTATGTGGAGAGATCTGTAAATTGCCAGCAGGTCAAGTATGAGAACCAGAGGCCAGGGGGCCTACTTCGGCAAATGGTTATACTTGAGTAGAAATGGGAGCGCATTACTATGGACTTCATAGTTGGGTTGTCGCAGACTTTGAGAAAGTTTGATGCAGTTTGGGTCATTATCGTCAGGTTGACCTAGTCGGCACACCTTATTCCGGATGTCATTCTATATTCTTCAGAGAGATTGGCCCAGATTTACATTCAGGAGATTGTTCGGTTGCATGGTCAGCCTGTTTCCATCATTTTAGATAGAGGCCCTCAGTTCACTTCGCACTTCTGGAGTGCAGTTCAGAGCGAGTTGGCTACCCAGGTAGATCTTAGCACAGACTTTCATCCGCAGAGCGACGGGCAGTCAGAGCGGACAGTTCAGATTCTGGAGGATATGTTTAGAGCATGTGTCATTGACTTCGGAGGTCAGTGGGATAGATTCTTGCCCTTGGCCAAGTTTGCTTACAACAACAGTTATCAGTCCAGCATCGAGATGGCTCCATTAAAGGCTTTATATGGTTGGCGATGTCGTTCGCCCATCGGATGGTTTGAGCCCCGCGAGGCTAAGTTATATGGTACCAATTTAGTGAAGGATGCCTTAGAAAAGGTAAAATTGATTCAGGAGCGACTTCGCACAGCACAGTCTAGACAGAAGAGTTATGCGGATCAGAAGGCGATCTATTATTTATGGTGCGCGAGAAGGTTCTCTTGAAGGTTTTGCCGGTGAAGGGAATCATGAGGTTCGGAAATAAGGGCAAGTTGAGCCACGGTTTATTGGCCCATTCGAGGTGCTGAGGCAAGTTGGAGAGGTTGCTTATGAGCTTGCTTTTCCTCTCAGTCTATCGGGAGTTAATCTAGTTTTCCACGTGTCTATGCTCCGGAAGTATCATGCTGACAGGTCGCATGTGTTAGACTACAACATAGTTCAGCTAGATGAGAGCCTGGGTTATGAGGAGGAGCTAGTTGCCATTGCTGATAGGCAAGTTTGCCAGTTGAGGTCTAAGAAGATTTATGCGGTAAAGGTCCAGCGGAGGGGTCAACCAGTCGAGAAGGCGACATGGGAGACCGAGGAGGGCATGTGGAGCAGATATCCACACCTATTCAGCACTCCAAGTATGATTCTAGACTTGTTCTGGGACGAACGTTTGTTTAAAAGGTGGAGAATGTAACGACCCGACCGGTCATTAAGTTTTCTAGGTCCCCATTCCCCTAATTAAGACTCCCCGTATGTGCTTTTACTACTTTATGACTTGCGGGATGGTTAATTCGGGTTTGGAAGGGTTCTGGTTGAAATCAGAACACTTAGTTCCTTAATAGTAGCCTATAATGGTAAAGTTTGACTTGAGTCAACGTTTTGAGTAAACGGACTCAGAACCAAGATTTGATGGTCCCAATAGGTTCATATGATGATTTTGGACTTGGATGTGTGTTTGGATCGGGTTTCGGATGACCAAAGAGCGTTTCGACGCTTAATATTGAAAGTTGGTGCATTGAAAGTTTTTCAAGTTCTTTAAGTTTGGTTTGGAGTAGACTTTAGTGTTATCAAGGTCTATTTGGGATTCCGAGCTTGAGAATAGTTCTGTATGGTGATTTATGACTTGCACACAAAATTTGACATCATTCCGAGTTGATTTGATACGATTTCAGAGACGGGGAAGTATTATTGGAAGTTTTTGAGTTTCATGTTGAATTCATGCGTTTTGGCATCCGATTCATAATTCTAGATGTTATTTTTGGTGCTTCGATCACACGCGCAAGTCCCTATTATGTTATTGGAAGTGTTAGTATATTTGGATGGGCCCCGGACGTGAAGCGGATTGGAATCGGACTCGATTTGGGCATGGGGGAAACTGCTGGTGGCTTCAGTTCTGGTGCTTTCGCACCTGCGTGGGTTTAGCCGCAGGTGCGAGCTCGCAGAAGTGAGCCTGTGATCGTAGAAGCGGCTGGGAGTGGGCTGGCCAGTGGTCCGCAGAAGCGACGCTTTTCCGCAGAAGAAAAATCGCTTCTGCGATGGAGGATCTGCAGATGCGAAGGAGGACCAGCAGGCTTGGGTTCGCAGGTGCGACAGCTTTTCTGCAGAAGCGGATCCGCAGAAGCAAGAACCCGTCCGCAGAGGCGAAGAGAGGTGGCATGGGCTAGGACCGCACCTGTGAGGAATTTCCCGCAGAAGTGGAGCCACAGATGCAACTGTTTTGGTCCCAGGTGCGAAATTGCTAGAGGCAGTGAGGGCTTTTATTACGCGACTTAGACCCTTTTCCTCACATTTTCATTTAGCCTTGAAAGATTTTGAGAGCACTTTAGAGGGGGATTGTCATCAACATCCTAAGGTAAGTGACTCCCATCTATTTTCAAGTTAATTATGCGAATTTTGGGTAGATTAAACATAGAAAAATTGTGAAAACTTGGGGGATTTGTGAAGAACCTAGGGTTTTGATAAAAATGTGATTTGACCATAAAATTGGTTTTGGAATTAAATAAAAATTATATAATTGAATCGTGAGGCTATGGGTAATATTTATCTTCGAGCATTTCCGGAATCCGGGCACGTGGGCCTGGGGGCGAATTTTAAAAATCTTTCAATTTGGGTTGGGTTGTGAATCTTGAAGCTAAATTATGAACTTTTGAGTATATATTGACTAAATTATATAACATTTGACTAGTTTCGAATTGTACGGCATCGACCTGCGACTTTTAGAGCAGATTAGTGGACCAAAAGTAAACTTAAAAATAAGGTAAGTCTCTTGCCTAACTTTGTAGGAGGGAGCTTATTCCTTTAGGTGTATCTTGTTGTGTATTACTTGTGTGGGGGGCTACGTATGCACAAGGTGATGAGAGTCCGTGCGTAACTATATTCCATGATATGTCTGGGTAGACTTAGATCCACATTATGCTTTTAGTTGTACTGTTGTTTTTATCATGCGTATTAACTATCTTGAATAGAGCTAAGACTAGGGATTTAAAATTGCAATTATCGATTTAGTCTTCTCATTTTTGGAAAATTGAGGAATACTTAATAACTATGAAAAATCCATGGCTTCTCACCTCGTAAGTACTTCTGCGAGCGAGGTAGACTTCTCTACTCTTATGGGATCAGGTCGTTCGCCTCAGCAGTATGATAACAACACTCTTATGGGATCGGGCCGTTCACCTTGGCAGTATGATAACACCACTCTTATAGGATCAAGCCGTTCGCCTCGGCAATATGATGGTAATACTATTCTTATGGGATCAGGTCGTTTGCCTCGGCAGTACTGAGTACCACTATTCTTATGGGATAGGTCCGTTTGCCTCGGCAACTTCATGCTTAATAATCGAAACAAGTTCCAGTTTGGATAATTGAATTAGTGCCTTCACGGCCAGTTATGAGATGTTGGTGATGTGCTACAGACTCCTGATGTATTTATTGTAGTTGCTTTTATTTGTCTCATTAATACCTGTTGTATGCTCACCATGTCTACTTTATGCACTTTTATTATTATTATTGACCTCTAGTAAGTGTCAAGTCGACCCCTCGTCACTGCTTCTTTGAGGTTAGACTAGATACTTATTGGGTACGCGTTGTTCTCCGTACTCACGCTACACTTCTGCACTGTTATGCAGGTACTGAGACAGGTTCCACCAGTGGTCACGCGGGCATGTAACCGATCATCTATGGAGACTTAGGGGTGAGCTGCTTGCCTTGCTATGGTCCGCAACATCGGAGTCTCCTTCCATCTTATTTATTATTCCTGTCTGTTACTTTAGGACAATATTTTTAGTGGTTTTGTATATTCTATAGATTGCTCATGTACTTGTGACGCCAGGTTTTGGGAAATTATAGCACTTATGTACTTCTGTACTTGTCATTTGGATCACCGCAGAGTATGTCTTTGTTATGTTGATATTTTATTTAAAAAGACTTATCACAATTGCGTGAAATTTAGTGTAATTAAAATTATGTTAAAACCGGAAACTTCCATATTAATTTGTTAAAGAGGGGTAAATAAATAGTAGTTACACTTGTGGGCTTGCCTAACCGCAGCGTTAAGCGCAGTCTCGATCTATTGTGGATTTGGGTCGTGATATTATTTTACATAAAGTTATATCATATACATCAAATTTTTATTAAAGTTGTATAATAGTTATATGCAAACTATATGAAAAATTATATATATGTATCAAAATTGTACTAAAGTTGTATTATAATTGTAAAAAAATTATATTAGTTGTATAAAGGTTAATCTTGTTGGACTATTAGTAGCTCCATAAATAGAAACCGTTTACCCTTATTGCTTCTGGCACATAGCTGCCGCTGCAATTTCATTTCTCGTCAACATTCTACAAGATTTAAAGGCTTTACATTTTTAAAGAATATTTATTTTTATAATTGAGCTAACCTATTGTAGATTATATACATATTATTCTTTTTCTCTATATATATCTCAATCTTTTCTATAAAGACCATGTTAGACGATACACTTTATACAATTTGTCTTCACTACTATAATTGTTTGTTTTGAATGTTATTTGAATTTTTTTTAAGAAGAGAAGAATTATATCTTTATGGAGCTAGGAGAGGAGAGGAGAGATAAATCTGCAATTGATGGAGAAAAACAAAGATGAATTGCAGTAGCCATGAGAGAGATAGAAAGAGAGAGAGAGGTCCAATGCTTTATTCTTACTAACGGAAGAGGAAGAGAGGAGAGAAAAAAAAAAGCGTGTAATTAAACATCTTAGTTGAAATAATGGGTTGCAAGCTTTTTAAGAGAAAATATATCAATTTATAAAGAAAATCAAATCAAATTCTGTAAATATCAAAACTTAGTCATTTCGCATAAATAAGTTTAATATTTAGTATGTCTATGAAAAAAATCTTTAAAATATTTAAACCGTCTGTGAGCATAGTGTTGAGCTGAGCACGTGTATATTTTAATAATTAAAAAACCAAGATTGATTTTGTTGAAAGAACTTGGTTTCATGGACAGGTCACTATGCTATCAGACTAGTGTGCAGATATGATATTTTGATGACGAAAGAATAAGGTTAATACCGATCGTGCAAGGAATGGACAAATATGTATACAAGTTGTATTCTGTAACAAGACTTATTCGTATACTACATGTAAAATATTAATCGGAGGAATTTGTATACTACAATCTCACACCTATATAAAGAGACCTACTACTGCCGTTCAAGACTAATGCTATTCACACAAATCAAACATATTACTTTGAGGATAACATTCATAGCACGAAGGTACTCTTGGAGATTTAAGCTTATTCCTGAAGACAAAGTTGCTTAGTTCTTTAATTGTTTAGGCTGAGCCAATTTATCTAAATTGTAACCTATTTGCTTTTGAGAAGTGTATTTATAGGTTAGTGCAGAAACTTTGAGTTTTTATATTAGCTTTTTAAACAAGAGTCAATTTGGGAAGGGTAGCTACAATTGGGTTAATTATAAGAGAAAGGTACTAGAGTTAGTTTCCTTGGTTATAGAGTTGTAACCTAAAATCTCTCTTTAAAGTTAATAAAGTTTTGGTGGAAAATCCTGCTGGGATAGATCGTGATTTTTACTTCCTTGAGCAATGATGTTTTTCACGTAAAAATTACTGTGTTGTTTAAATTTCATGCTTTACTTTCTGTTTGTATCTGTCTATTAAGTTCAAAGAACCAGGTTCTTGAAATCGCAAAATTCAAGCAAGACACAATTTAACCCTCCTTCTTGTATTTGAGCGGACTCTAAAATAATAATTGGTATTTGAGAAGGCTCTTTCATAAGAAGCTAACACCTTAAAAGGATCTACTATGGTTGCACCACTAGATGATCAAGAAGGACAATCAATCGTTAGACTACCATTATTTAGTGAAGAATACTATGGTTGGTGGAAGGAGAGGATGCATGAACTTCTGGAGGGAGAAGACTAGGAGCTTTGGGATATTATTCAAAAAGGCCCTAAGATTCCTATGCTAACTAATAACAAAGATGTTCCTATTGGACCAAAGCCAAGAGATAAATATTCTGAAGAAGATGTCAAACATGTTCAAAAGAATGTTATGGCCAAAAAGATCTTGATATGTGGTATTGGACCAGATGAGTATAACAGAATCTCAGATGAAAAGTCTATAAGGGATGCCTTGCAGTGTGCACATGAAGGCATATCTCAAGTTAAACAATCAAACATTGACATGCTAACTAGGCAGTATGAATTGTTCAAGGATTATATCGATCATTAATGAGCTGATATCTCTTGGACAAGTTATCCCCAGGAGAAAAACTTTGAGGAAAATCCTAAACATACTACCATCCTCATGGGATAGTAAGGTCAATACAATTACTGAAACAAAAATTCGAATATAATAACTCTTGATAATCTTATTGGTAACCTAGAGACTTATGAGTTAAAGCTGAATCAAGATTGTCTAGATCGCCAGGCTGCTGAACTCCACAAAATGAAGAACCTGGTTCTTATGACTATTCAGAAGCGGGATATTGAAGAAGATAATATGACGCTGCTTGCTTGACATTTCTAGTGTGCAATTAGAAAAGATGAATAGCTGAAGAAGGATAGCTCATCCAAACCTAAAAATCCCGAAAAAAGTAATAATGATGGATACTACAAGTTTGGGAAAAAGAATTACTTTATTAAGGACTATCCACTATGGGAGATTGAACAGAAAAAGAACAATCCTGACAAAGTGAGACATCAAAGAAAGAACCACAACAACAATAATAAATCTAGTATAGTCCCAAAGGC
This sequence comes from Nicotiana obtusifolia, assembly GCA_002018475.1. NCBI lineage: Eukaryota > Viridiplantae > Streptophyta > Magnoliopsida > Solanales > Solanaceae > Nicotiana > Nicotiana obtusifolia. The sequence continues at coordinate 42,382 of MCJB01028347.1, forward strand.
GGCGTCTGGGAAGGATAGTGAGTATGCAGATAGTAGTCCTACAGTGAATGTAGAGATGCTATTTCCAGTAGATCCTAAAGAAAGGACCGAATTCCTTAAAACAAATTGACAAATAAAGCTGCAAATAAAATTGTAAAAGGGGCTATAGTTACAACTCAAAAGTCCTCAACTGATGAGTCTGATAAAGATGAGGAGAGTGATGAAGAAGATCAGTTGGCCAAGGATAACATAAATTCAAAACATAAAGATCTCCTTGCATTAATGGCAAATCCAGACTCTGATGTGGATGATAAAGACGAACATGAGGCAAGCTTCCATGACATTAAAGTCAAACTTCATGCCTACTCAAAAAAAAAAAAATTTGTCTGATATCTTAATTGATGCATATGAAAAGATCTATGCTGAAAAGGACCAACTAATGTATGATTATGCTTCACTTAGATTTGAAAACAAAGATTTGAAAGTATATAGGGAGAAGCTGAAAATGTTCAATAATAATCTAAAGAACTATGTTCTTATACTATAAGATGAAAGGCAATATTGGAAGCTGAAAACAAGAAACTATTGGATGCTCCCATTAAAGAAAAAGAACTAGCCACTAATATTCAAGAGAAACTAGAGTGAATTGAATGAGATTAAAATTGATCTCTTAGTTAAATGTGAGAAGGCTAGGGTGCTTCAAGAAAACTTGAACAAAACTATGTATAAACTAGAAAAATATCTCATCATGAGAATCACATCAACAATAAGAAAGGTTTAGGACATACAAAGGTCAAAACCCCGTAGAATCCTCATAGCAAGTATGTTGATATTTCTGATAATCTCTAGTGCACACACTATGATAATAATGGTCATTTAAAAAAAGCATGATTGGCTAAGATTAAGTCCAACCAAAAAAATATTACATATGTTGAAAAAAAAAAGAGAAACTTGGTTCTTCATTGAAAAGCACAAGACTTTTAGTTTGGGCTAAAAAGGAAGTGATTCATCCTTTTACTCAAAGAAAGGGATTCAAGGTTGTTTAGGTTCCTAAAGCTAACCTCTGAGTATTTTTGCAGGCTAAGCTGAGCAAAAATAAAAATTGATGGTACATTGCTAGTACTTGCTCCAGCCACATGACGGGAAGAAGAGAAAATTTTCTCTCACTGAAAGCCTATCAAGGAGGAAGTATGGGCTTTGGCAATAGTAAGAAAGGGGATATTATTGGCATAGATAAAGTCGGTAAGTCCCACTCTCATGCAATTGATAGTGTATATTATGTTAAAGAATTAAAGCACAACTTATTGAGTTTTTCTCAAATGTGTGATAAAGGGAACCAAGTTCTTTTTACTTCTAGAGATTGTATGGTAATAAGTGAAAATTCTAAAAACCTGGTGTTCTCAAGGAAAAAAGACACAAAAATAATTACAAAGATGATATTATGTCTTCACCTAAAAATGAGCTTAATGTCTTAGTGCATTTAATAATGATTTATTTTGTTGCCTAAAAGGCTAGGACATGCTAGTTTCTCTCTCCTAAGTAAACTGATCACCAAAGACCTAGTTCTTGGCACTCCAAAGACAAAATTAAGAAAAAATAAGGTTTTTGATGCATGTGCCAAGGATAAACATGTCAGATTATCTTCTAAATCAAAAAAAGTGACAAGTACCTCCCGACCTCTAGAACTACTGCACATGAATTTATGGGGCCTATGAGGATTCAACATAGAGGCCCGAAGAGGTATGCATTTGTAATTGTTAATGACTACTCTAGATTTACTTGGACTATATTTCTTGCAACTAAAGATGAGATATTTGATATTTTTGTGACTTTTGTTAAGAAACTACAACGAAAAATGGATAATCATGCTGCTAGCATTAGATCAGACCATGGAACTGATTTTGAAAATGCAAATTTTCTTGGTTAGTGTGAGTAATGGTATTTATGACAACTTATCTGCACCTAGGACCCTATAGAAAAATAGTATTGTTGAAAGAAAAAATAGAACCTTAGAAAATATGACCAGAACCATGTTGATTAATAGTGGCCTTCCTTAATCTTTCTTGGCTGAAGCTGTGAATTCGGCATGTTACATCATTAATAGGTGTATTATTAGGCCAATAATTGAAAAGACCCTCCTATGAGTTACTTAAGGGCAGAAAACCCATTATAATTCACATAAAAGCCTTTGATAGTAAATATTTTGTGCATAATAATGGTAAATAGGCTCTAGGAAAGTTTGATGCTAAAAGTGATGAGGTTGTCCTTATGGGTTATTCTCCACATAGTAAAACTTATAAAGTGTTTAATAAAAGAACCATGTTTATTGAAGAAAGTATACATGAAATATTTGATGAAACTAAAAACTTGACTGAGAAAGGTACACATATTGTTGATAATGGAGAATTTTGACTCACATCAATGTAAGATAATCAATCAAATCAAGAACTTCCAGGGGATGTTGCATAATAAACGCAAGAAGCCGTTCCTCTGGAAGCGGTGCATGATGTACAACAAGTAGGGAGAACAGATCAGGAAAATAATGTAGGAGTCAATGAACCTGGTCTCGTTGCAAAACAGAAAAGAAATAATGGCACTCAGGATTTTCAAGTAAGGGCTTGGAAGCATCATATCTCTCATCCATTCACAAATGGTGTCGCATCAGTTAATGCTAGAATAGTGGAAAGGTCAAAGTTCAAAAGTATGAATGCCTTATTGAGCCAAAGAACATAAAAAGGTACTTGAAAATACATACTGGATAGTGGGATGCAAGAGCACTCAACCAGTTTGAAAGAAATAAAGTGTGGCACCGAGTTCCTAGACCAGATGATAAGACAGTCATTGGAATCAGGTGGATGTTCAGAAACAAGCTTGATGATTAGGGTAATATCATCTAAAATATGGCAATACTTGTTGTGTAAGGCTACAATCAAGAAGAAGGCATCGATTATGATGAGACTTTTGCCCAATTACTATAATAAAGTTCATCTGAATGCTCATTGCCTTTACATCCTTAATTGATTTTAAGTTGTATAAAATGAATGTGAAGAGTGATTTTCTGAGTGGGCATTTGAAAGAAGAAATATTTGTGTGTCAGCCTCCAGGCTTTGAATGCCATGAGTTTTCAGATCATGTATATGAGTTGGAGAAACTGTTGTATAGTTTAACGCAAGCGCCAAGGACATGATATGGAAGGCTGTCTAATTTTCTCCCAGAGAATGGGTTCTCACGTGACAAAATTGACAACATATTATTTTTATTGAAAACTTGCAAGAACTTGCTGATTGTTCAAATATATGTTGATGATATTATCTTTGGAGCTACAAATGAGTCCTTGTACAATGAGTTTGACAAACTCATGGGCAATGAACTCGAGATGAGTATGATGGGAGAATTGAACTTCTTCCTTGGACTACAAGTTATGCAGACAATAAAAGGAACAATGATACATCAAGAGAAGTACATCAAGGAGCTGCTCACGAGGTTTGGTATGAAACATACAAAAACAATCGATACTTCCATAGCAATGGTAACTAGGTTCGATATAGATGAACCTGGTCCCTCTATTGAGGAAAAGAAGTATAGAGATATGATTGGATCTTTACTCTACCTAACTGCAAGCAGATCAGATATTGTGTATATATGAGGTTGTATGCAAGATTTCTATTCAATCCCAAGGAGTCACATTTGATAGTTGTTAAAAGGATCTTGAGATATCTAAAAGTTACTTAAGACCTGGTTCTTTGGTATCCACTTGGTTATTCATTTGACTTAATAGGGTATGTAGATGCTGATTATGCATGTTTTCTAGTGGATAAGAAGAGCACAATATGGATGGATCATTTCCTAGGTTCGCGGCTAATCTCATGGGCTTCAAAGAAACAAAATTTTGTAGATTTGACAACTGTAGAAGCTGAGTATGTAGCTACTTCTTCATGTTGTGCTCAGTTATTCTGGATCAAACAACAGTTGAAAGATTATGGAGTAATAATTGAACGTGTTCCTATATTCTATGACAATACAAGTCCAATGAACATGGCAAAGAACCTGGTTCATTACAAGAGAATAGAAAATATTAATGTGAGGCATCACTTTTTGACGGATCATATAGAAAATAGTTGTATCTCCATGAAATTTTGCAAGTCAGAAAAGCAGATTGTAGACATATTTACCAAGGCTTTGAGCAGGTATAACTTTGAAAGAAATTGCTTAGAACTTAGTTTGATCAAGCTGAACTAAAACACTTTTGATTTTCCTCAATGATTGGCTATGCTTTAATAAAATATTTAGTGAGTCTATTAAAAATGTCTAACTCGGTCTTATATTTTAATAGGTATGTACGCATGGAATCGTTTCGAGGGCTTATATACTTAATCTGATAATAAATATCCAAGATCAGGAGAGGATTTTTTGGTCGTATCAAGGAAATCAGTCACAGAACCTAGTTGTATGACATCCACTATGTACCTCCTTTCTAATAGATAGTTTTACTAAACTGTTAAATGGCCACATTATGAAATTTTGATTCCTATTCAATTGATTATATCCTATAATGATGACTCCTTTCCATTCATGTAATTAAAAGGGAGCAGGTTCCCAAAATCTTACTGAACATGCCTCTGTCGCCCAATTAGAGCCAATTAAAAATCGCCTTATTTAAATTCTGAATGTTGGGCACCATTCTTTCCCACTTAGAACCTGGTTAGAAGTTATTTCCCATGATTGATTAGGTCTTGTAATTGTCAAATCATGTCCTCTATTTAAATCCCCACTCAAAAACCTCAACCCCTTATCTCTCAATCTCTCTCAAAATTCTCGAGTCAGTAACAAGGGTACTAAAGGTTCGAAGAGTTTAGCGTAGAAGTTGGAGAAGGAAGTGCTAACAAGGGTACTAAAGAGTAGTGTTTTAAAATGCATTTTTGGGGTCAAGCCCTGGGATGAGGCGCACCAAAAATACCCCAGGGTGATGGTGTGGGGCGAAAGTCTCAAAGGGCATACACCCAGCAATTCGGGGCATATGCTCGGGCGTTCGGGGCGTACGCTTAGGGCATACACCCAAATACATTTTCAAATTAAAACAAAATTTATTGAATAAGTCCTTCATATAAATTGCAGCAAGTTCATTCTCCTTCATATCAGCAAGTTCAAAGTTCAAATTGCAGGTTAGTCACCCTTTTGCTCCTCTATGTAGAAAACTTTATTCTTTTCAACTCAACTTACTTGTTCTTCTAAGTAGCATGTAATAGATTATTTTGACTAATTTTTTGTGGGGATGGAGCACATCTATATATATATTTTTTTTCACATGTATAGTTTTTTTAATTTTTATGCAATTTTACCTGTTTATAAATATTTATTGTAATTATATTATTTTATAAAATATTATAAAATTAAATATTTATGGGGCTTACTCCTCGCTGAGGCATATGTAAAATGCCTCGCCTTACGTCCATGCCTTTTAAACACTGCTAAAGAGTTTCGAGAACCTGGTTTTTTGGCCTCTGACAAAGAGAAGTCGTCATCGCTAGGAATACAGTTGAGTGACACTCGGACGAAAAAAAGGGAGAATTTGAAGTGGATAATGAGGGAAGTGATAGTGACAATATGGTTTTCGCTAAGAAATTCTCTCAGTTAAAACAAAAGAGTGTGGGTACCAAGGAGAAACCTAAGGGGGTTAAGCAAAATGCAAAGATTACAGCAAAGACGGGGACATCTCAGACTCTTAAGACTAGATTACCAAACACTAGAGGAAAGAGCAAGGCTGCTCTTGAAGAAGCCTTGGAGCAATGAAAAAAGAGAAGAAAAACAAGAGTTTTGTTTGAGAGATGAGTCTAATGCAGAGGAAAAAGACTTGGTAAGTAAGGGAGATGAGAAAGAAGAAAAAGAAAAAAAGAGAAAGAAGAAGAGGTTCATCTTCAAAGGAAGGATAAGGGAAGGCTGGATCATTATCAACTAGCCACTGAGGATGAGATAGTAAGTTCTGAGAAATGAGTCTGGGCTAATAATGCTTAACGGGAGAGTAATTAACCCAGTGTAGGTGACCAAGCATGTGATCCTATCTCTGCAGATTTCCCAACAGCACCGATAAAAAGTAAAATACAAATAAGAGTTATGGCATTCAATCTCATATTGTAAGAAATTCAAGAATTTCTGGGGGCACTAGCACGAGCAAAAATGGTTGAAAAGTCTACTGTTTGAAATAGAGTAAAACAACCCAAAATCCCAGGAGCTAATCCAAAATCACCTACTCGATTGACAAGCATAGCTTTTATAGCTGTTTTATCTGCCTGAAGTCGTGTAAACCAAAAATGAATTAATAAATATGAAGCACTGTTAAAATGTTTGGGATGAAGGAGTTGTTGGAGAAGACTGAGTTCCAGAAGTGGACACATCTATTCTTGTGTCTACTCCCAGTAATATACAGTGAAGCAATACTTTATTTTACAAGAGCTTCAAGTTTCTTGAGGATGAGATAGTAAGTTCTGAGGTGAGGGGAGTGGACCTGATTTTTTACGCTAATATGCTAGGAGAGATTCTATATGTGCAAGTGAATAGGTTTGATATTTATGTGTGATGTGAGTGACCCGGTTTGGGAGAAAAAAAGGATGCTATGTACTTGACTTCCAAGTATACCCAGAAGATGGAGAAACATACCTTAAGAAAAGTTGTAAAAGGGTAGATGGAGATAGTTCATAAGCTCTTGTTTGAGTTTGTAAACAATGTTTGCTCACTTGATCAGAAAGGAGGCATGAGGCCATATATTTGGACCTGGCAGTCATTGAGGTGTTGGATCAAAACAGGCAGATCAATTTGCTCTCGCTGATGATCAAGCATATGGCAAGGGTAGGTGAACAACAAAGAGGCACACATACTCTACTGTATGGGTTCTTTTTGGCTAAGGTGTTTGAGCACTTTAAGGTCCCTCTGAGAAGACCTATGAAAGGGACTAAGAAAGATATATTTGATGAGGAAATCTTAAGAGAAAGTGACTGCATTGCAACACCTCCGGGCACAAAGAGAAAAATCATGGTCACAAACCTGTTGGAGGAATCGGCTGCTACCAATGAGGAAAAGGAGAAGCTTAAAGATGAAATTGCTTCCTTGAAAGAAGAGAATAGGAAGCTAAAGGAAGAAATAAAGCAAGAGCAGGGTGTTGCTGTTGCTTTCTTTGACAAGCTTTTGGGGATTGTTCATGGGGAATCCTCTTCTAGCAAAGAACTCGGTTCTCAGTCCTCTTAGGTCTCCAGTGTAGTCTGAGTTAGTCCTTAATCATGTCCATTCCATGACCCAATTCTGGATGTTTTTTTTTGCTATTTTGTTGTTTTTGTTGGCAGCTTGACAACTTTGTTCAACCATATTTTGGTTTGGATCCTTTGGGCTTAATGTGGTACAAATCTTAGTCAATAGAATTTTTTTGTTTTGGGCTAAATTTATCTCTTTAAATCTGGATAATTTTATTGGGTTAAATGCTTGAGCTCTTGAGATTATGTGCATGTTAGTGTAGCCCCAGTGGCCATCAATTTGATATTGACTAATTCTCACTTTTGACTTTACTATTTTTTTTTTGATTATGCTAAAAGAGAAAAGCTGAGAATGTACACGTATGTCTGTAAAACTGGTCCTTAAGCACTTAGACTGATGACGCAATTGTATTAATGGGCTTGACTATTTGCAGGTTCTTAAATGTAGTGTTCCTAGCCATTTATAGAGTTGTGATGAATGGAATGGGGTTCCTTACACTTGTGCGAACGTGGATTAATTTAAAGAAGAGTTCTGACAGTGAAACTGGTTCCTATGCTGAAGACCGAAGAAAAAATGTTGGCATATGGGTTTGTCATTATAAAAAATGAAAAAATTATCGAGCTGAGCATGTTTTGTGATTAACAAATCAAGATTAATTATATTGGAACATGCTTCAATGGACATGTAATTATGCTACTGGACTGGTGTGCAGATATGATATACTAATAACAAAAGAATCACCTTCGTAGTAAACTGGTGAAAATATTGATAGGACACAGAATGGAGAAATATGCATACAAATTGGATTCCATAAGAAACTTGTTCATACGCTACAATAAAAATATTAGTTGGAAGAACTCGTGTTAAAAAAGGACTCAGTAATTATGAAGATACTTGCATTAAATGAAAAAATTTAAGTAGTTGGAAATAAATAAGGAAACCAAATCAAAGTCTGAAAGGATTTCCTCAACCGAATATTCTAGGTTTTGGAACATTAATTAGAGAAGAATTTCAGTCAACCTCATATCTATATAAAAAGACCTACTACTACTTTTCAAGACAATGCTATTCACACAATCAAGCATATTACTTTGAAGATAGCATTCATAGCAAGAAGGTACTCTAAGAGATTCAAGGTTCTCAACTAAAGAATCTGTTCCAGAAGATGAAGCTACTAAGTTTTTAGTTGTTTAGGTTGAGTCAACAACAACAATAACATACCTAATATTATCCCACACCATGGGGTCTGGGGAGGATAGTATATACGTAGACCTTACCCCTACCTTGTGAGGATAGGAGGCTATTCCCAATAGACCCTCGGCTCAGAAAAGCGTAAGTACTACATTAATAAAAATATAGACAAGAAGGAAAAGTACCAAAAATCCATATAAAAGCAGAATAAAAAAAATAACACAATAAGGTGATCAACAATGAAAGAAAATAACGGTTAGTCATAAAAATCTACTACCAACAGAAAGGGAGACTGCGTGCCAATACTACTATTATGAACACTCTAGACTACCTACTCTACTACTTTAATCCTCGACCTCCATACCTTTCTATCGAGGGTCATGTCCTCGGTTAGCTGAAGCTACGCTATGTCTTGCCTAATCACCTCTCCCCACCTCTTCTTTGGCCTACCTCTACCTCTCCATAAGTCCTCCAATTTCAACCCCTCACACCTCCTCAGAGGTTGAGTCAATTGTTCTAAATTGTAATATATTTTCTTTTGAGAAGTGAATTCATAGGTAGAACTTTGAATTTTGTATTAGTTTCCTAGACTAGATCCAGTTTGGAAAGGGGTAGCTACAATTAAGTTAATTGTAGGAGAAAGGTACTAGAGTTAGTTTCCTTAGTTATAGATTTGTAACCTAAAACTGCTCTTTAAATTTAGTGAAACTTTGGAGGAAAATCCTACTGTGGTAGGTCATAGTTTTTACTCCCTTGAGGAAGGAAGGTTTTGTAGCAGTCTGGCCGATTGTTTTGTGTATTTGAGTCCAATTTTTCCATTTGATGCTTTCTGTGGTCTTAGATTTTATTTTGTGACTTTCTGAGATAGTTGGTTTGGCTTCGGTAAGGTTTTGGGGTGAATTGGAATACCTAGTTCCATGGTTGGAAACTTATTATAAGAGTTGGCCAAAGTTTGACTTCTATGTTAATGATCTCGCATTTTTTGATGGTTCTAATAGGTTTGTATGATAATTTTAGACTTAGGCGTATGGCCGGATTTGAATTCAAAGGTTACTAATGTGATTTGGCTTTTTTTGTTGAAAGTTAGCAATTTGAAAGTTTAGAAATTTCATAAGTTTGACCGTGGGTTGACTTTATAGCTATCGGGACCGGACTATTGTTCAGGGACTTAGAATAAGTCCGTTTTATCATTTAGAACTTGTTTGCAAAGTTTGGTATTGATCCGAGTTGGGTTGGCAGGAATGAGACGCTTGATTAAGTTCTCGAGTTTAATAGCTTGCATGACGCATTTTGCTGTTTGATTCGAGGTTTTATATGTTCTTTTGATGTTCCGGGCTTGCAAGCAAGTTCGAATGAGCTTTATGTAGTTTTTTGAATGTTTGGCGTGAGGCTCGAGGGGCTCGAGTGAGTTTCGAATTGATTTCAAAGTGGTTTGTTGAAGTTTCAGTTATGCTGGTGCTATAAACCTCGCATTTGTGAAGGGCCTCAACTGCGGACACCTTATCGCATTTGCAAAGAATTGGCTGCCAAGGGTGACCTCGCATTTGTGATGTAATTGGTCACAATTGCGACATTGGAAGGTAGCAGGGGAGTTAGCAACTGCGAAGTCTGGGGTCCTATTTGCGACATTATTAAGGTAGCCTGGATTCACTTTTGCTAGCCCAGGATCATATTTGGGAACCTCTGGTCGCATGTGCGACATCTACGGCTAGTTAATAGCTGAGTATTTCGAGACTTAGATCCATTTTATCATATTTTGTACCCTAGACTTGGAGAGGGATGATTTTTTTGAAGAGGATTTACACACAAAGCTATTGGGTATATAATTTTTACTCTCTCTCTCTCTCTCTCTCTCTCTATATATATATATATATATATATATATGAATTTTTATACCAAAATCATGGAATTTGAAAGGATTTTTTGTGGATTTTTACTATATTTTTAAAAATAAAAATTTAAGATTTGAGAGTCGTTTAGACTCGGTTTTGAAAACTAATTAAATATTTGGGCTCGCGAGGTTATGGGTAGTCGGGATCTATCTCTTGACTCCGGTTTTGACTATGTGGGGCCGGGGTTGTCTTTTCAAAAATTGGGTCAAGATTGGGACTTTATTGTTTGGAATTAAATCTTTTAGCATTATTGGATGTTAATGAGTCATTTTTGGCTTGATTGAGCCGGATAGAGGTAATCTTTAATGGAAAGGTATTTTTAGAGTATTGAATTGGCTTGTTTGAAGTAAGTATCTAACCTAACCTTGTGTAGGGGAATACCCCTTAGGATTTGGTCTTATTTGCTTATCCGTGCTAAGTGGGAAACAACGTGTAGAGCGTGTACACGAGTGTTATGTGTAGCTTATGAGCGGATTAAGACCTTAGGCTATTAATATGCCTCGATCTGATGATGTGCTCTTTATGAAACATGCTTAATCACTTTATATCTACATGAACATGATCGCTACAATTAACTAAGTTGTAGTCATGCTTAATATGTGTCACGGTCCCAATTTCTCTCCGTAGGATGTCGTGATGGCACCTAGTCTGTATGACTAGGTAAGCCTAACATTTGATAATAATTGAACAGATGTAATTGACAAAGTACTAAATACTAGTCTAATAAACTCATATAAACCTCTGAAAAACATAATCTCAACCATACAATTCCCAGGAACTGTGGAACAGAGTCATAAGCTCTACAGAATAAAACTAAAATATCTGATACATCACTGTATGAAAGAAATACAACAAGAAGAAAAATAGGGAAGGTGACTCCGAGGCCTGCGGACTCCCGGCATGCATACATTGTAGTCTCCATAAGGCAGCTAAAAATAATCTCAAACGACCTGCACGAGCAAATGTACCTGGACCTGCACAAAAAAATGTATAGAATTATAGTATGAGTACACCACAACGGTACCCTGTAAGTATCAAGCCTGAACAGTAGAATAGTGACGAGGACAGATTAAGACACCTACTAGGGTATAAATAAACAGTATGAAAATGTAATAAAAGAAAATAGTGGGAAGCGGAGAAATAATTGACATGAACCAAGATAATAGTATGAATTAGAACTGGAAATTTAACATGGAAATAGCATAGAAGAAACAACCAAAGAGAACTACAACGATCATATACGGGCAACATTTGCTAGAACAATAAGGAAATGAAACAAAAAGAAATATTCCTACCAAAACTCTTTGCAACATGAAATAAACTGTAAAAATCACAACAAGATACCGCCTCATGTACAATAAAATCACATCCGACATACTGCATCGCATAATCAAGAATCACAACCGAGGTACCGCCTCGCATTTCACATTTCTCAATTTCAATCATAATCTTTCCTTATACCTCCGTCTGAGCTTTACATTTGAAATAGGTTTTGAAAACAGTTTTTCTGAAATAGCTACATGCACTTTAGCCTGCCTTATGACGCCACGTGGCTTCACGTAGTTCCCCTACAGCAACACGCACATAAGTCCCACCTTATACCGCCGCATACACATCAACCCAAGACTTATACTGCCGCATGCGCGTCAATATCACATTATAATAACAACTCGCAAAACATGTGCACATATATCACAATTTGCCAACAATCCACAATATCAATATTTTCCCAATAATAGCTCACGGCTCCACCACAACGGGTACAAGAATATCAACAACAACAATAAATGTAAAATGCTCAAAACGAAGATGTTTCAACAAAAATAATTTTACCTCAACGTGATAACAACTTTTACCACTTTAAAACCAATAACTCAACAATGAGAGACAATGCATAACCATGATCTTAAATAAGCATAACTCGTAATTGAAGAGATAATGTGTAGCAATGACTTCAAATAATAGGAGTCAACAATGAGAGAGATAACATAAACAGTAACTTCAAGTAATAGTAATCAATAATGAAAGAGGTAACATGAACAATAACTTCAATTAATGATAATCAACAACGAAAGAGACAACATGTATAATGACTTCAAATAAAGATAATCAACAATGATGAGATAGCATGTGACAATAAAGGAGACAAGAAGTTCAACTAAAGCATGAGAGAAAATTATCAATTAGGAGGTAGAACAAGTGTTAACGAAATCATTTAAGGCATATAAGGATAGCCTAACACAAGTAAGAATAGATTGACTAAGAGGACTAGAACATGATATGGCATTCAATTAAAGTATGAAAATAGTGTAAGTAGCCTAAACCGATCAAATAGTACGTACAACCCGTGTATCCACTTGTCACTTTGCGTACACGGATTTCACTTAGCATAATTGAATAAAACAATACCAATCCTAATGGGTGGTTTCCCCACATGAAGTTAGGCAAGAAACTTACCTCAACTAGGCCAAATCAACACTCGAAAATAGCTTTCCCTTAAAATCCGCCTCCACACGGCTGAAATCTAACCAAAATCGACTCAATATCATCAAACAATACTAGGGATTTCAATTGCAATAGATAAAGCTAAGATCTTAACACTTTTTCCAAAAGTCAACCTGGGGTTGCCGAGTCCAATGGTACATTCTGTCTACCTATGACCCCATGAGTTCGTATATGTGATTAGTTTTAACATCCGAGTCTAAATCAACTCTCAAAACTTAATTTCTTATTTTTCAAAAACTTGACAAAGTTTCACTATTTTACACTTTGATTCACATGATTTTTGGTGTTAAAATCTAAGATATGTTGATGTAATATGATTAGAAATGGATTAGAATCACTTGTCCAAGGTTTGTAGGAAAATTACCTCTCCAAATGGCCTCCTACTAAGTCTAGGGTTGAAAAATGAGAGAATGAGAGATGAATCCCGACTTTCAGCCCTTATGTTCAGATGCAGTTGTCGCAATTGCGAAGAAAACCTCGCAAAAGCGTCACTGAAGGACTGGGAAGCTCTTCGCAAATGCAAATATAGGATTGCATTTGCGAACCCTACTTCCCTCGCAAAAGTGACATATTTGTCGCAAATACGATCTGCCCAAAAGTCCAGACCATTTCGCAATTGCGATCCTGGTATTGCAATTGCGACATCTAAGGCCCCCCTTCTAATCTCGCAAATGTGACCTTGGTATTCGCAGTTGCGACCAGTTTTCTTGCAATTTCAGTCCAAAACACTCCGGAACATGTCTGAAACTCATCCAAGCCCTCGAGACTCCAAACCAGATACCAATACTAGTCTAATAACATCTTACGAACTCATTCGCGTGATCAAAACACAAAAATAACATCTAAAACTATGAATCGAACACTAAAACACATGAATTTCAAATAAAGTTCAAGAATTTCAAAAGTCACAACTAAACGACCGAATCCTATCAAATCAACTCCAAATGACACCAAATTTTGCATACAAGTTGTGAATACCATAACGAACCTATTCCAAGTTCCAAATTCAAATTCCAAGCTCGGTAGCTAAAAGTCAACCTATGGTCAAACCTTTCAACTTCACATTGCCAAATTTCGGCAAATCAACATAAATCAACCTACGGATTTACAAAATAATTTTCGGCATACGCTCAATTCCAAAATCATGATACGAAGCTATCGGAATCATAAAAAATAGTTCTAGGGTCATTTTTACAAAAGTCAAAGTTTGGATAATATTTTCTAATTTAAACTTCTAAGTCAAGAATCACGGGTCCAAATCAACCCGAAAGCTTCCCGGAATAAAAATAATCAATCCCGCAAGTCATAAGATCATAAAAACATATGTGTGAAGCATAAAAAGGGGGTATCATGGCGCAATTTAGAAGTAATGACCGATCGGGTCGTTACATTCTCCCATTCTTAAAACAAAATTTCATCCTCGAACGTGCATAAGGGCATACCTAAAGTGATGAATAAATGAGGATAATGACTCTGCATGTCGTGCTCGATCTCCAGGTCGTCTCCTCGACTGGATGACCCCTCCATTGAACCTTTACTGAAGCAATACTCTTTGATCTCAACTTCCGGACATGTCGGTCCAAGATAGCCACATTCTCCTCAATATAAGTCAAATCCTCGTCCAATTGGACTATACTGAAGTCTAAAACATGAGACAGATCACTATAATACTTTCGGAGCATAGATACGTGGAACACCGGATGAACCGCAAATAAACTAGGTGGTAAGGCAAGCTTGTAGGCCACCTCTCCAATCCTCTCAAGGATCTCAAAAAGGTCCGATATACCTCGGGCTCAACTTGCTCTTCTTCCCGAACCTGATCACCCCTTCATGGGTGAAACCCGGAGCAAGACTCGCTCTCCAACCATGAATGCAACATCGCGAACCTTCCGATTCGCATAACTCTTCTGTCTAGATTGGGCTATACGAAACTGATCCTGGATCATCTTGACCTTGTCCAAAGCATCTCCAACCAAATCTGTGCCTAATAACTTAGCCTCTCTCGGCCCAAACCACCCAACTGGAGAACGACATCGTCTCCTATATAGGGCTTCATAGTGAGCCATCTGAATGCTCGACTGGTAGTTGTTCTTATAGACAAACTCCGCAAGTGGAAAGAACAGATCCCAAGCACCCCTGAAATCCATAATGTAGGCGCAAAGCATATCCTCCAATATTTGAATAGTGCGCTCAGACTGTCCGTCCGCCTGAGGGTGAAATGTTGTACTCAACTCAACTTATGTGCCTAGCTCATGCTGTATAGCTCTCCAAAAATGTGATGTGAACTGTGTACCCTGGCCAGAGATAATGGATACTGGTACGCCATGAAGTCGGACAAACTCGCGGACATAAACCTAAGCTAGTTGCTCTGAAGAATAGGTAGTCACTGCCAGAATGAAATGAGCCGACTTGGTCAACCCGTCCACAATCACCCATACGGCGTCAAACTTCTTCTACGTCCGTGGGAGCCCAACAACAAAGTCCACGGTGACACGCTATCATTTCCACTCAGGAATATCAAGCCGCTAAAGCAAACCATCCGGCCGTTGATGCTCATACTTCACCTGCTGACAATTTAGGCACCAAGCTACATACTCCAATATATCCTTCTTTATCCTCCTCCACCAGTAGTTCTGCCTCAAGTCTTGATACATCTTAGCGGCACCCAGATGAATGGAGTACCGCGAACTGTGGGCCTCTTGAAGAATCAACTCATGCAAACCATCCATATTGGGCACACATAACCGGCCATGCAACCGCAATACACCATTATCTCTGATGGTAACATCCTTGGAATCGCCGTGCTGAATCGTGTCCTTGAGGACAAGCAAATGGGGATCGTCATACTGACGCTCTCTGATACGGTCATATAGAGAAGACCCGAGAAACCACGCAGGCAAAAACACGACTAGGCTCCGAAATATCCAATCTAACAAACTGGTTGGCTAAGGCCTGAACATCCAATGCTAATGGCCTCTCCATTGCCAGTAGATATGCTAAACTACCCAAACTCTCCGCCTTACGATTCAAGGCATCGGCCACCATATTGGCCTTCCCGCGATGATATAGAATGGTGATATCATAGTCCTTAAGTACCTCAAACCACCTCCACTGATGCAAGTTAAGATCTTTCTGTTTGAACAAATGTTATAGACTCCGGTGGTCGGTAAATACCTCACAAGGAACACTGTACAAATAATGTCGCCAGATTTTCAATCCATGAACAAAAGTTGCCAACTCAAGTCGTGGACTAGAAAATTCTTCTCATGGTTCTGCAGCTGTCGAACTACCGTCTTTCATCAACATCGCGCCAAAGCCAATACATGACGCATCACAATACACAGTATAAGACCTTGAGCCCATAGGCAACACCAACACTGGGGTTGTAGTCAAAGCAGTCTTGAGCTTTTGAAAGCTCGCCTCACTCTCCTTGGACCATCTGAATGGAGCACCCTTCTGGGTCAACCTGGTCATAGGTGCAGCAATAGATGAGAAACCCTCTAAAATGACGATAATACCCAGCCAAACCAAGGAAACTCCGGATCTCAGTGGCTGAAAATGGTCTGGGCCAACTCTACACTGCTTCAATCTTCTTTGGATCTACCTTGATCCCCTCGCTCGACATCATATGACCCATAAATGCCACTGAATCAAGGCAGAATTCACACTTTGAGAACTTTGCATATAACTTCTTCCCTCTCAAGGTTTGGAGCACGATCCTCAAGTGTTGCTCATGATCTTCCCGACTGGGGAGTATACCAAGATGTCGTTAATAAACACAATGGCAAATGAATCAAGATAAGGCTGGAATACACTGTTCATCATGTGCATAAGTGCTACTGGGGTGTTGGTCAGCTCAAATGACACTACAAGGAACTCGTGGTGATCGTACCGAGTTCTAAAGGCAGTCTTCAAAATATCCGGATCTCGACTCTTCAGCTGATGATAACCTGACCGCAAATCAGTCTTGGAGAACACTCTAGCACCCTGTAGCTGATCAAATAGGTCATCAATGTGTGGCAATGGATACCTGTTCTTCATTGTAACCTTGTTCAGCTGTCGATAATCAACACACATGTGCATAGAATGATCCTTCTTCTTCACAAATAAGACCAGTGCACCCCACGGCGGCACACTAGGCGGAATGAAACCCTTATCAAGCGACTCTTGCAATTGCTCCATTAACTCTTTCAGTTCTGCTGGGGCCATACGATATGGTGGAATAGAAATAAGCTGAGTGTCTGGTAACAAGTCAATACCAAAATCGATATCCCTATCAGGCGAAATGCTTGGAAGCTCCACTAGAAATACATCTGGAAAGTCTCTCACTGCTAGAACTAACTCAACGGTAGGAGTATAGCACCGATATCCCTCACTAAGGCTAGATAAGCATCACACCCCTTCTCGACCATCCGCTAAGCCTTTAGAAATGAGACAACCTTGCTAGGAACATAATATAATGCACCTCTCCACTCTAACCGTGGTAAACCAGGCATGGCCAATGTCACAGTCTTGGCATGACAATCTAGAATAGCATAATAGGGTGACAAACAGTCCATCCCCAAGATAACATCAAAGTCTACCACACTAAGTAACAATATATCAACTCTGGTCTCAAAACCACCAATAACAATTAAACACGACCGATACACACGGTCCACAATAATAAAATCTCCCATGGGTGTGGACATATAAGTAGGAGAACTCAAGGAATCACGTGATACATCCAAATACGGAGAAAAGTAAGGTGACACATATGAATAAGTGGATCCCAGATCAAATAAGACTGATGCAACTTTATGGCAAATCGGAACCATACCTGTAATTAAAGATTCTTTTCCCTTACCTAATATCGATCGCATGATCGATGCCACTGCTGGCCACGAGACCCTTAGCTTTCTCGATGCTTACTCTGGCTATAACCAAATACGAATGGACCAGGATGATCACGAAAAGACATCCTTCATCACTAAGTATGGTACATACTGTTATAACGTGATGCCATTCGGGTTAAAGAATGCGGGGGCCACTTATCAACGGCTAGTAAACAAAATGTTCGATGAACAACTTGGAAAAACAATGGAGGTTTACATTGATGATATGTTAGTTAAGTCCCTGCGAGCAGAGGACCATTTGAGCCATTTGCAGGAGAGGTTCGATGTGCTGAGACGGTACAACATGAAGTTGAACCCGGAGAAATGTGCATTTGGAATGGGCTCGGGAAAATTCCTCGGTTTTATGGTCTCGAATCGAGGAATAGAAATCAACCCCGAGAAGATCAAAGCCATCAAAGACATTACAATTGTAGACAGTGTAAAAGCTGTACAAAAGCTCACAGGCCGGATAGCCGCTTTGGGCCGATTCATCACGAGATCGTCCGATAGGAGTCACCGATTTTTCAACTTGCTGAAAAAGAAGAACGATTTCTCATAGACTCCAGAGTGTCAATGCGCATTAGAAGAACTTAAGAGGTACCTCTCTAGCCCACCTTTGCTGCATATACCAAAAACAGGTGAGTAACTATACCTCTACCTTGCCATCTCGAAAGTAGCAGTAAGTGGGGTCCTGGTTCGAGAAGAACAAGGTACACAGTTTCCTATTTATTACATTAGTAGAACCTTAGGTGAGGCCGAAACTAGATGCCCGCATTTGGAAAAATTAGCACTCGCTTTATTGAGCGCCTCCAGGAAGCTAAAACCCTACTTCCAATGCCATCCCATATGTGTAATAACGACTTACCCCTTGAGAAATATAATGCACAAGCCCGAGCTATCCGGCCGGTTGGTCAAATGGGCTATCGAAGTAAGCGGGTACGATATCGAGTATCAACCCCGAACTAAGATCAAATCTGAAGTGTTGACGGATTTCGTCACCGATTTTGCGCCGTCGCTAATACCCGAGGTCGAGAAAGAATTAATGACCGAGTCGGAAACTCCTTCGGGAGTGTGGACTCTGTTCACAGATGGTGCCTCGAACGCAAAGGGATCGGGGCTTGGTATCGTGCTAAAACCCCCTACTGGGAATAGTCTATTAAGACTGTAAAATTAACTAACAACAAAGTGGAGTATGAAGCTATGATTGCAGGTTTAGAACTGGCCAAAAGCCTGGGAGACGAGATAATCGAAGCCAAGTGCGATTCCCTCCTCGTAGTCAATCAAGTGAACAGGACTTTCGAAGTCAGAGGAGGGCGAATGCAGAGGTATTTGGACAAGCTTCAAGTCACACTGCATAGGTTCAAAGAATGGACCTTGCAACACATACCTCGAGAGCAACACAGTGAGGTCGACGCCCTCGCCAATCTGGGGTCATCGGTCGAAGATGAAGAGATCAAGTCCGAGAAGGTCGTACAACTTTTGAGGTCGGTGGTAGAGGAAGGCCATGCCAAAAGCTTCTTGCCTAACTCTCCATGATCTATTTCCTTTCCCAATTCTTTGTGATTGTCTTCTAATATTAGATTTTATCTTTTGCATGTTGCATTTTTCCACTAGCACCTCATTAGTCACGTTAGCTTGCAGCATAATTTCATCCATTTGTTTGTTTTTCCTTCTTTTTTCTGTGCATACTCAGTTTTCGACCTCCGAATTCGATCTCAGCTTAGCCCTTGGACTTCTACTCAGACTTCAAAGTCCCATTATATTCATTTTAGCTCTAAAAATACGCCTTAGCTCGGAATCAAAACCTACACAATATAAATCACATTATGAGTATAAATAATTCATATTTAAGCACAAATACAATTAAAGTGTAGCAAATAATAGGCATAATGTAGCCAAAAATCTATATCTCTAGCCTACCATCAGTCAACTCTTCCAACTTAAAGATTACAAATTGGGAATTTTCCATTTTAATAAACTCCGAACTTCCCGAAATTCAATTCCAACTATGTGTGCAAGTCATAAAACAAGAAGTGAAGCTACTCAAGGCCTCAAACCGGCACTTGTCCTCGGACTTTCCAAGAACTGCTCCGGAGCTGCCCAAAATCGTTGTTTAAGCCACCACAATCCACGCGAGCACACTGGCTTGAGCCATACTGAAAGTCCTCCCTGCTACCTTAGCCCACAAACCTTAGCACCAAATTCTTACATTTGGAATTCTCTACGAGACCTAATTCTAACATACGAGCACCGCGTCGCTCCTTCTTATGCTGAATCCAAAACATGATCAGCTAACCATGCCATAATCACACATTGCCGCATAATTTGCATGCCCAAAATAACATCCTCCAACCACGATATCAGCAAATCCACGAATTGATGCCCGTAGTATAGCTCATAACACGCATAAGTTCGGTTCCAACCCTTGCAATGCTGCAATGATGAAAGAGATATGTAAAATTCATGGAATTCCTCCGCTCAATAAGAATCCTTGCCCCATTCTAAATTGAATAGTGACATTTTCCCTTTATTATACCTTATATAAATCCAATTGCAGTGATTTCAGGTCTAATAACCACATCTCACTCTGTACAAGCTGTTTGGGCAATAAGCCACCTCAAACACCGTCAAAAATCTCATAGGTCGCCCCCATGCACCAACAAGCTACAACTCCAATATGACCCATAAGGAAGAACAAACTCTGGCAAAGAACTAACAGCTTGCGTAATGAATAAAATGGCCAAACAGATGTTATGACCCTATCTCAGAGATGAGAAACATGGCACACAAAATAAGTATGAGGAACTGTACTCAACATCTCACTGCTGTAGTGTGCAACTCGATCCATGCATGATGCCGTTAAGGCGTGCAACCTTATCCAAACATAATATTAGGGCAGCCTGCCACCCTATCCACACACAACAATCAATAAGGAGGTACCCATCTAGCCATACGAAATGCCTGAATGTTGACCGCAAGCACGCCAAGCTCATAAATACCACCCTAGAGAGACGGATAACGCTATACGTTACAAAACTCAAGCATGACTAAAGTGCAATAAGTGACCTGCATCTCGAGATCCATCTTGCTCATATACCAGCTACACGGGGGCACAACACATGTGTGAATAATCAAGCCGTCTCGAAACCCACATGAAATAATAGAATACTACATAGAATAGCTGTTGACAGGAATAACATCCAACGGCCAAAGACTCCTCCATAAGCAATGCTATGCAGAATGGATGTATCCGACCTGATTTAGAGCATATGTTCACCTTAGATCTACCAAGGACTATAAGCCGATTCCGATCATCCCATACTGGGCCAATAACTTTTACAGTGATCCTATTCATGACACATACGAGCAGTCGTCCAATCCGAAACAAGCTCCCACAGTCCAAAACCAAAGGAACAGAGCGCCTCTAAGGCATTAACTCTCCCATTAGCGATAGTACCAGAATCTCTGTATCTGATTTCAATATATAATATTCAAATGACTAACACATCACATTTACACGATCTTCCCGTGGGAGTTACACCCACAACCTCCGCACCAAGTATCTAAACCACCACGTCCACGGTTATCAACCATAGTATTTCTATAATGCATTTCATGAACCCTAAATTTAATACACAACGCCTCTTCCACAAAACACCATTCTCCGGCAATGCTAAAATAACCCCAGCATACTCTGAATATTTGAGATCCTCCCCGCCCATCCAAGCTCGTTACATCCTTATCTAAACCGAATCGCAACCTTGATCCTCAACTTCCAATTTCCATACCACTTACTGCACCAATCATGCAGCTACGCGAGAGTACAAGAATTCACCATAACCCCTGAATCACCAGTAGAATAAACACTTCATTAGCTAGAAAACTTTCACTTAACTCATTTCAGAAGATGAATCACAAAACACAACCAACTTCCCATAATCGCGAACGATACAAAACTCAAGTCGTGGTCGAAACTGCCATAACTCTCTCGGGATCCATTTACACATAACCAATCCATCTTAATAAAATACCCCCAAATCAATCAAATTACGGTGGCTGTCAAGCCCGCACTCACAGCCACGAATCACCTATATAAATTAACACATCGAAGGAACTGATCATTTCCACAACCATACTGATTCAAACCATTAACAAATGACCCAACTTCTTCCAATTTACTCTGGACTTGCCTTTGAACTAATAAAAGCTCCATTCAAACACATAATGAACCCCAAGAACACTCATTCCGAGTGACCCAAATCATGAGAACATGCCATCTCAATACCCATGAACCGTCTCATACTCTCCTCATGCACTCAATAAGGTTTCCAACTAATACACCCGTTCTGAAAGACGTCCCACGAATTCGAAGCTATTTTTTCCATTTCTCTACACTACAGACCTAGTGATAGTCATAGAAATTCCCCGATTATTCTTCACACTCTGTTGCCAAATCCCAATCTTCAGCCACGTAATGAACCCAAAATCCTTATACACAGTGCTTAATTTCTTGAACCCACTAGAACCACCATTGAGAGTCACCCACTCCGACTTAGTCCCGAATATAAAAAAACTCTAGCGCCTTGCAAACACACGAAACACTCCCAAGAAGCAATCAGGTGAATTTTTTTCCTTGTACGTCACATCCACAAGAAGCATAAACTCTGAGTCATCCCAAAATCCACAACCAGGTGGATCAATACAGCGAGATGTAGCACACATTCATCAAGTCATTTGCCCGAATTTCCTTTGATGTTTTCTTTCCTTAGTCATAATAAATCCACCAACATACTGATAACCCGATACTGCCAAGGCACACAACCACGTGACCCAATCGTAGGAAGTGGGCTCCCCCACTTAGCTTTAAGCTAAAATCACATAAATCCAAAACCTATAATAACTCCTTTTCAGTTACCATGATCTCGCTCCATTAATGAAATTCATAGACTTAATCATTGTCTACCATGATCCCCAAATCGCTCAAAACTTTCTCAACGTATGTGGCTATCCTACCACAGAGTCCATACGCTACTCTGCCACTCCCACTTCAGTTGAAACATCTCCTTAAGTAACTTCTTGACCTCTACTGTCATACTTGACCTGCTAGCAATTCAACCACCACGAGACACCTCCCACCATGTCCTTCCTCCTCCTTTGCTGCCAAAATAATGCCTCAAATCATAATCCATCTTTGTAGCACCCGAACAGATTAATTGGCACCAATTATGAGCCTCCAAAAAGATCATCTCCCTTGAGCCATCAATATTAGAAGCACCGTTCGACTCTAAAGCCGCCATACACCGCCATCTTTGATAACCTAGATACTTATAGGGTACGCATTAATCTACGAACTCATGCTACACTTCTGCACTAAATGTGTAAGATCTGACAGGTTCATTTGATGGTCATCCTGACCCGTAGGCGCAACGACTGAGGGGACTTTATGGTGAGCTGCTTTCTATGCTATGTACCACAACCCTCAGAGTCTCTATATTTTTTATTTACTTTATTCTATCTATTTTATGTCCCAGACAGATGTTGTATCGTTATTGCACTCTTTAGCATACGCTCATGCACTTGTGACACCAGGTTTTGGAATGTTCTAGAATTTGTTTATGGTTTGTTTAACATCGATACACTTTTACTTTGTATTTCATTTAAATTATATGTATCTATGATTCTTAACACATTTATGCCTCTATCTAATAAGATTCATGATTCCAGAAATATTAAAATGAATAATAGAGTTGGTAGTTCATCGTTGGCTTACCTAACGGCGACATTGGGCGCTATCACGACCTATAGTGGGTTTTGGGTCGTGACAGTTTGGTATCAGAATACTAGGTTCACTTGGGTCTCACGAATCATGAGGAAGTCTGGTAGAGTTTTGCGGATTGGTATAGAGACGTCTATATTTATCTTCGGGAGGCTAGAAGACTGTTAGGAGCACGCCCCTTCTTGATTCCTCGCCGTGCGATTTGATTCAATTGAATCATATGCCTTCATTTCCTTCCTACCCATTCTTATATGATGTTGAGCTCTTATTATCTACTGGGCATCAAGGAGTTGTGGTGGTACTGCAGATGTAGTGCTGGATGTTTCTCCTTGCATATTCGAGTGGGTTATTATCATCACCTTGTGGAAGGGTGCTCTATCATTTCCGCCCAATGCTAGTGTTTCCTACGGTTTCGAGGCTATGCACAGTGTATTATGAGGTTCATGCATTGTTACCGTCCAGTTTTGGTGTGAATGTAGGGTGCTCATCTATGTGTCGCAGCAGTGAATGACTCGAAAGGAGGATTACTCGAGTCATGGTTTAGAGGTTAGGCATTTAATTCCAGCGGAGGAAAGGCAATTGGGCTATGGATGTTCAGGCCTTGGTTGACGGAGTAGCGAGACTTGAAATACTCTAATATGGTGGAATTTTCATTTTTGGTGGGGTGTCATCATCCTTGTTGGAATGCATTAACGCCCATCGATTTTAGGGTCTCCTTTGATTTGCCTTCGGCACCTACTACAACAACAACAACAACCTAGTAAAAATCCCACTAGTGGGGTTTGGGGAGGGTAGTGTGTACGCAGACCTTACCCCTAATCCGAGGAGTAGAGAATCATGAATAAAATCTGTAACTCACACAATTCTCGAGCATTTCCTATGGCAATATAAATCTCTCGAATGTCATTTATTATCTCAATAGATAAGAAATATCAAACGTAATCTCAAATGGGTAAGGAGCACCATATAAATGTTAGGTCTCAATAAAAGGGCATCTCACAAATATTCGGACTCCTAGCGGTATTACGCACGATTATGCCGAGGTCCTACGACCCAATATAGAGTGGTGTATACACTGCCGAGGATCGATCAGCACGAACTTGAGATGCATCTCAATATACTGTCGAGGCGTTCCATATAAAAGTAAGAAACTTATTGAATTACGAGTCACGTGCTTACAACACAGATACAAGAGCATAAAGTGAATATAACCTTTAACGTTTATCAAATATCTTTCCAAACAACTCAAGGTGATAAAGCTCGGTCTAATATATTCCTAAATCAATTTCAATTATAAATTCAATTAATTAAGCTAGCAAATTGAGTTCAAATAATTCAAATTTTACATGATAGAGTCCTAAGTCTAAACCGGACATAAACATTCTTTAGCTATGTACGGACTCTCGTCATCACATGCGTGCGCAGCACCCATAACTAGTAGCACATAGCAATTTGATACCCACGGGGTAGTTTCTCCCTCACAAGGTTAGATAGGAGACTTAACTCGCTCCAAAGTTCCATAACCGGCTCCAACGCCTCTCTAAAACCTCAAACTGATGCCCATCAATCCCAAACTAGTCAAGCAACATGCAAACCAATAAAAATATACTCCAACACCCATATTTAATCAATTTATAACAATTTCCAACTTCGCTCGAAAAGTCAACAAAGTCAACACTCAGCCACACGCGCCCGGACTACAAAACCTTTAGAAGATAAACATTACCCATAACCCCACGAATTCAAATATTTAATTTATTCTGAATTCCATATCCAATTTCATGGTCAAAATCCAAAATTACATATTCTAGGTTTCCTTCCAAAATCATAAAATTCTTACAAAATTTCATGTTTAAATCCATATATAGACTACGTATTTAACAGACAACAAGTGAAAATCACTTACCTCATGATAGATGATGAATATGACACTCAAAAATGGCCCCCAAGGTCGGTTTCAAAGAGAGAAATCAGATAAAATGATCCAAAATCCTATTTTAAGAAGGGTTCTGCCCAGCGACCCTTCTTCGCGATCGCGGAAAACTCCTCATGATCACGAAGGCCGACCAGCCTTGACCACGAAATTACTCTACACGAATGTGAGATCCTTCTCACGATCGCGAAGCACAGCTTGCCCAAGTGTCACGACCCAAGCCGGAGGACCATGATTGGCACCCGGGCCATACTTGCCGAGCACCAATGCACATTTTATCTAACCTTTCTTATTATCTATAAGGGCCGACGTGATCAGTATAAATGGTAGACATGAATCCTATACAATCAACAATGACAGACAATGGCATGAACATATATATCATGAGCCGACAAGGCTATCATGAAGCTACGTATAAGGTACGAGCTGACAAGCTGCCATGAGAGACTATACAACAAAAATTAGTCGACAAGGAAATCCAAAATATACATGAGTTGACACCTGCCTATGAGCCTCTAAAGGAACGTAAGTGCTGCAACATTGCCAGAACAGGGCCCCGACATACCCATAATGCCTATAACAAAAATGCATACCAAGACCATAGCAAGTCCGGAGAAGGGATCTCGCCAATAATCGCTGAACTGGGCAGCCTACTATGGTGGGGGAGCTTTGCCTACCTGTCTATTCAGACCTGCAGCACGACATGCAGCGTCCACAAAAAAAAAAGGATGTCAGTACGAATAAAGTACTGAGTATGTAAGGCAAGAAAGCATAAGTAAGAACGATAATGTAAAAAAGGATAGAAAATATACAACCTGTAAGATCTAGGTACCTCTGAGGGCTACTGACATGAATGCATGATGCATATATATATATACATAAACTTTTAAAATATACGCTCTGTGGGCATCATTATCATCATATCGTATCCGGCCTTAATAGGCTCGGTAAAAACGTACCCAGCCATCATAAGGCTCGGTAGAATCGTACCCGGCCACGTGGAGCTCGGTAAAACCCAACTGATCAGTGGTTGCACAATAGGTGCCATACCCGGCCGACTATAGCGCGGCTCGGTAGAGTAAAATAGATACATATATATGATGCGTGCTGGACTCATTGGAATCACATTTTGAACCTTTCAGAGTGATGTAAGGTGGATATCCTCCGTACATGTTATTAGGATTAACTCTTCATCAAGAATCTTATAAGAATCAGGAAATACCAACAACATTGATAACATAATAATAAGAGAAATAACATCAATATCAATCGTTCCATAAGAAGGGAAACAATGTAAGTACTACTAGCTTCTAAGAGTGGAGTATCTTTGGAAGCTCGTTCATTACATTACGTACAATACGAGTCGCACAAAAGAAGGAAAGGGATAGCCTCGCATACCTTGTACATAATGACCAATCTCAAGCTATGAAAATGCCACGACTCCTTAGTTTACAATAAGAGAAATTACACTACCGTTATCGTTTCAGCGTCGTAACTATTATGTATCAACCGTAACCTATTTTACGATGAAACGGACAGCACCTCCCCTATTTATATGACTTCCCACAAGTTAAAACAATCACCAAACAGCCAAAACAACATCAATAATAATCATATTGAGCCTTCCAAAATAGTCCACCAACCAACAACATTACTAGCAAGTATTTCGACATATATCTCACAAGTTCTAGCTTCAACGACTTAGCCGTAACTTGGATAATCTTAAATACATGTAGGGTAAGAGGTGAAGGAATATGATCTTCTTTATTGATTCTCAATGGTTTACATGATCCCTATTTATAGTGCTAGAGTACAAATCAAAGACCAATAGGGATTAGTATAGGAACTAAATCAAATCAATGGAAGATATGGAATAATAAAGATACTTTCCTAATATAAAATATATTCTCCTAATATAAAATATACTTTCCTAATATAAAATATATTCTCCTAATAGTCCCCCTCAGCTTGAACGTGGGTAGGCTGAAACGTTTAAGCTGGATCAAAACGAGTCAAATACGTATCTCGGGAGTCCTTTATTAAAGATGTCCGCATACTGTGATGAAGACGGCACATGAAGAACTCGAATGTGACCGATCTGAACTTTCTCCCGAACAAAGTGAATATCCATTTCTACGTGTTTGGTACGCTGGTGCTGCACGGGGTTGCCTGACAAATAAACGGCTGAGACGTTGT
>MCJB01028358.1:10221-110416 GCA_002018475.1 Nicotiana obtusifolia
TCTCTATTCTCGCTAGGTTCATGTGGTAGGCGTACCACCCGCCCTCATTTCACGATATCTTGTGGCAGGCGTGCCACCCGCTCCCACTTATGTCGCAACAATATCACGGATAATATTCAGAAATCAAAACAGTAGTTGCACAACAATTATAAATAAATGAACCACGGTCATGCTCAACTCCAATGTATAGGTACTCGTCACCATACCTATACATTGTTCTCAACAAGAAGCAATTTAGCAATTAGCACATGATTTCTAGTCCCTCAAGCTAAGATTAGGACAGCCACTTACCTTGCTTTGCCAAAATTCCTGATTTTCCAAGGAATCCAAATCCTTGCAACAATAAAATCATGAGCCTTCGATCCTCAAACCCGTCTGAACCTTTTGGGTACTGTTCACGATAGGATTTGCAGTAATTCGAGCTGGGGTTTTGGGGTTTGGAGAGTGGGTTCTTTGTAATTGACGTCGGGGTGTTGAAAGGATGATTTCACGGTTGTTTTTCAGCGTATTTGGGGTTGTTTTCAGACGATTTCTCAGCTCGGTTTTGGTGAGTTTAAATGGGGAAAGCTGGGTTGGTAATTGGGGGTTGATAGCTATGTGATGGAGGTGTTTTTCATGGAATTTGGGGCTGTTTACAAGGTGATTTGCTATGGTTTGAAGGTGGTTTGGTGAGTTTTACATAGAAAGTGCCGAAAATAAGAGGGTTTTTGCATGTTAGGGTTATGGGTCCTTATTTATAGTGGGTCAAAAATCGGAATGAAAATAAGTGGCCAGATGCCAGAATGCGATCGCATTCTGATCGCAGAACACATATGCGGTCCGCATTTGGGCCGCATTTCTGACACAATATTTGACCCCAAAACTCTGTCTCACTCTGCGATCCTACTGTCAAATTTGCAGTTCGCATTCCTGAAATGCGATCGCATTTCTCGTCGCATTTTCGGCGAAAGGTTTGCCCAGTTTTTCTGTTTCACTATGCGACGCCTGTGCGAGATATGCGGTTCGCATATCTGAAATGCGATCTGCATTCTCCTCGCATTTTCGACAAGAAGTTTGCCCAGTTCTCTGCTTCACTATGCGACGAAGGATGCCAACTATGCGACTCGCATTTGCACATATGCGATCGCATAGTGGACTTTGCGACACCTTTTGTCCTTTTTCTCTTATCTTTTGAATTCTTTTCCCTACTCTTGGGTTCTTATACCTCATTGACTGCAAAAGAAAAATAATAAGATTGCATAATCACAAGGAAGGATTTGCACTTTAAACAAGCCAAATCTATATGATTTACTACCACGTGTTTCTACGACACATCGGGTCGTTACATAAAGTGACTTTTCGAAAAAGGCCTAACTTTTTCTCTATAAATAAACGTGAGATTCCCTATAAAGATATTCAGAAAAATCTGCAAGTAACAAATAATAGCTTGTCATATCTTGAAGATGGTTGTCAGTATTTTTCCCAAATCAGAATACATGCTATAACATCTTTAAGGAAAGTCGTTCTCAGCCTCAAGCCTTCTCAATCTCGTTCTCAATTACTGTTTTTATAATAATCTTAAAGAAGTTATTCTGCTAAGAAGAACATTCTGTCCGTTGTTGAAAACCCAAAAGAGATCATCAAACTCGACTGTTACTTATAGTGGTGTTTATATAGTCTGCAATACGACTTAGGGTTAGATCTAATGACCGGCTAATTAGCTAGCATTCACTATGGGTGTACCAGGCCCGAAAAACTATTTTTTCCAACAGATAGGTTATTGAACTTAATCGCGAAGAAAACTATTATTTGAACTCTTGAAATTGCACAATCAAATGAATCAATTTAAGCAGATCTTGAAGGCAAATGAAGTATGCCATGAAAGAAATGATCAAATGAAGTCAATAGGGAAAGAAACTTGAGTTCTCTTTTGAGCATGACCATTTATCAGTGTCGTCTCTTTTTAGCTGCTTAGCTTGAAGTCTAAAGTGTGAAAATGCAAAAGCGTTAGACTAACCAGCTTTTGAGGTTTACCATCTAACAACTTAAATTTTGTTTTTACTCAATTTACTTCAATTTACATGACACTTTTTCTATTTTGGAACGTTACAAAATGTCTAATGTCATTCAATTTTTACACAATATTCACAACTTTCAAGAATTCAAAATTATTAAACTATTCAAATCTTAAACTTTAATTTAATGTTTTCTCTATCAATAATCAAATAAGCTTATTGCTTAATAACCTTCTTTACTATAAGTAATACTATTAATAGTAAAATTTAACATCTTACTCCCTCCGTTTACTTTTAGTTGTCAAGTATTCCAAAAATAAATTTTTATTTTACTTGTCACTTTTCGCATATCAATAGAAAAATAATTTAGTTTTTCTATTTTGGCCTTAGATTAATTACTTATTTCAAATTATTTTTTAAATCTATTAAAATTGTACACTAATTAATATGAGTATTATAATAAAATTATGTATTTTATTTATTATTTCTTAAGAAGTGTGCAAAATCATAGTGAACAATTAAAAATGAGCGGAGGGAGGAAGTAAATTCAGAACTTTCTTTTGATAAGAGGGTTACTAATTACCATTGATGAGAATATCATCGATTAGGATACTAGAGCTGGCCAGACTAGCTATATCATGAATTTCCCAATATTCTTGCGATAATATTGGAGGTCTTTACTCTTTCACGTAAACATCAACTAACTTCTATTTTGAAAAGTTGCTTGGGCTTTTGGCGTCTGTGGTGGGCACTGGGACGATCTGGTATGTCCATCTGGACACCCAACAGACCATAAACAAATTGATACATGGATGATAAATTTTGTCAATTTATGGCGAATGATAGATGGATAATGGCTGATTAAAGTCCCAATAATTGGGAGTTGTGGGTCGAGGGTGGGCACAATATATGGAGATTCCATCTTCATCTGCCCTGCCTCGTCGTATATTAATAATAGGCCCTTAATAATAATAAACACTAAAGGGGGTCGTTTGGCTACCAGGATTAGTTCCGATATTAAATTTGGGGTTGCATTCATAGTTTACAGGGTAAAATATGTTCATATTTAATGTTCGCATAAGAAAGCGACACGTGGAGCCGAATAAAGAAGACAGTCAGGTTCGTAATGCAATGATTTCGCTTGTTATATGATAGAATGATATTCATAAAGGAAAAATAAATGCCTGTCATCCGGTGGCATTTAATGAAAGAATATTCTATAGCTTTAAGTGCACAGTCCATTATAGAGAATATGACATTTACTGCCTATCGTTACACATTCTTCAATGGCCCTCATAACTGTAATTTAAGTGAGGCTATCCGAGGACCTTGTTCCCTAGGTGCAACTATAAATAGTGAGTTCTACCATCATTGTTAAAGGGGACGAACTTTCTAACAAGCATATACTATACTTTGTTCAAAGTTCAATAGCATTTTACTTTCTTGCGTATTTATATTGCTCTTAATCCCTCCGGAAGTTCTGCTCCTAGGCTCCAGATTTCTACTGTCTTTTCTTGATTTCAACGCTAAGTCTTACATTTTTGTCTAATTTATTTATCATTTTAGGATCAAATCGTTTCACTTGTCTATAAACCACGTATAAATTCAACTATACTGTTTGCCCAACTATTTTATGGGCAAACAGTTTCGCGCCCACCGTGAGGCTTAGACAATTATGTAATTGAATTGATCCTTGCATCTATTACTAAGCTGTTTGGTTCTTTGTTCTTAGCAAAAATCATTAAAAATGATAGATACCGATGTTAACATCGCATACAATGTTGAGGCCCAAGGAAATCCGCCTTAGTACGAAGATTCCATCAGCGATACCCGCAACGAGGGGGACGAGGCCAAGCCGGTCCATGGCAGGCAATATCCGCAACATGTTTGAGAGGCGACTGATGATGATGCTGAACACGGACACGCAGTTGAAACATTAAGGATCCTAAGGGAGAAATAAAAGGCCATTATGGGCCATCTCTCGTGGCAGGATCAGGTCATGGCAGAATTAAGGCAGGCATTGTCAGGTGCTTCCAACAACGTGAATGGACGAGATCCACTTCCTCCCGATGCTCCCGTAAATCAAACAACGCAGAGGGTCCATAACAACAGCCCAAGAGGCGAAATTGGTTTCAACAGGGCCAGGGAGAACGGTAGCGGATCCGTTAACAAGAATGAGAATGATCTCTTTAAACCGAACTCATACGGTTTATGAGGGAAATAAACTCCCGAATGGATCAAATTTCCGAACGCACCACCAGTATTGATAGGACCGGATTCAAAAAAGTATACCCAACTGCCGTTCAAACCGAGCGTGGCACCAGAGTTGATCCTGAAGCGGTTCAAAATGCCAGATGTACCAAAGTATGATGGGACTTCAAATCCTCTGGAGCATATCACCACCTATATAACGGTGGTGAAGGGAAAAGATTCAGCTCCACACGAGATTGAGTCAGTCTTATTGAAGAAACTCGGGGAGACCCTTACCTTTACATGGTATTCACTCTTGCCCGAGCATTCTGTAGATTCCTTCGAGATGCTCGCGGATTCTTTCATTAGGGCCCATGTCGAGGCCAGAAAGGTATAGTCCCGAAAAGCCGATAAATTCAGGATTGCACAAGAAGAGTCTGAATTGTTGCGGGAGTTCATGACCTGATTCCATAAAGAAAGGATGCTGCTCCTGGCCGTACCAGACGAATGGGTCGCATAAGCATTTACTAAAGGGTTGAATCCGAGAAGTTTCGATGTTTCCCGGAAATTGAAATAACGTTTGCTTGAGTTCTAGGTAACAATATGGGTGGATGTTCACAACCGGTACGATTCAAAGATAAGAATTGAAGATGACCAGCTCGGTTTTTTGGTGTCAACCAAAGGCCGAGACTAGGAGAAGAATAAAGAGAAATTAAAGGATAATTTTGACACAAATCGACGGCCTTCAAGGGGTCAGTTTTTGCCTTATGAGCGGGCCGAAGGACACGAAAGAGGTTTTCGGTCGATGGATAGATTCGCTACGTATAGGAGAACTGATCACAACCGGAATAATAGATCATTGCAGGACAAGGAGACATCGAATTCTCGAGATTCTTCCTACCCCAGGCTTTTCGAATACTACTTTAACATCAGCGTAGTGGAGCTAGTGTCGGCTATGAGGAACATTACAGAAGTACGGCTCCCGAAGCCAATGACATCCAATCCCAGCCAAATGGATCCTAATTTGTGGTGCGAATACCATGGAACCAACATTCACCGGACAGGGGACTTTCGGCATCTGCGAGGAGGTGGCGACATTGCTGAAAAACGGCCATCTTAGAGAATTTTTAAGAAAATGGACCAAAAATAACTATGGCCGCAATCGTGATAGTGCAGAACCTTCAAAAACTAAAGAGGATCCCTCACGCTTGACGATCAACATGATTATCAGGGGGAACGAGATTAATGATGAGACATTTTTGGCGGCAAAAAAGAAGAAGGTATTAGTGACCCACAGTAAAGGACTCGGGGAAGTCGCTAAGGATGTCATTATTTTCACGAAGGAAGACGCATATGGACTGCTGCTTCCGCAAAACAATGCGTTGGTAATCTCTTTAAATGTCTTAGATTTTAAAATTAAACGTATTTTGGTTGGCCCAGGAAGTTCGGCCAATATCATCTAATGGAGAGTGTTGGAGCAAGCCAAGCTCACCGGAAGTATCATTCCGACCACAAAACTCCTCGTCGAGTTCAATCTAGTGACCGTGATAACCCAAGGAGAGATCCTGCTACCTACAAATGCCGAGGGGGTGATGAAGACGACCCTTGGTGGACGGCGATATGGGTTATAATATTATCCTGGGGAGGTCGTGGTTGCACGAGATAAAGGCTGTGCCATTACATATCATCAGTTGCTGAAATTCCCAACTCCCGTGGGAATTAAACAAATAAGAGGTAACCAACCAGCAGCAAAGGGAAGGAGAATGCGGAATAGCAATTACAGGAACCGGCGCCTGCTCCCGAGCCGAGCGAAGTCAACTGGGGGGAGGAGTCATCCTAATCCTATCAGGTACTAAGATATTTCCAGGTACCAGAAGAAATGGACCTAACAAAATCCACAACGGAAGAACTTGAACAAGTCACATTGTTCGAAAAGTTCTTGGAGAGGAAGTTCCACTTGGGGACAGGATTATACCTCTAGCTCAGGTATGGATTTATCGAATTTCTTAAATTTAATGTCGATTATTTTGCATGGTCGCATGCGGATATGACAGGTATCCCGCCAGAAATGGTCGTACACAAACTAAGCCTGGATCCCAACATCCCTCCGGTAAGATAGAAAAAACGCCTTATTTTCGAGGTCATGAATAAATTTGTCAAAGAAGAGGTAACTCGCTTGCTTGATATTGGTTCAATTCAAGAGGTATAGTATCCTGATTGGCTAGCTAATGTAGTAGTAGTTCCAAAGAAGAATAATAAATTTCGCATGTGCGTAGACTACAAGGACTTAAATAGGGCGTGCCTAAAAGACTCATTCCCATTGCCAAACATTGATCAAATGATTAATGCGACGGTCGAGCACGAGTTAATGAGTTTCCTCGATGCTTACTCCGGCTACAACCAAATCAAGATGAACTCGGAAGGATCATGAAACAACTTCGTTCATAATGAATTTCGGCACATATTGTTATAATGTGATGCCTTTCAGGCTAAAGAACATTGGAGCCACTTATCAATAACTCGTAAACAAAATGTTTGAGAAACAAATAGGAAAAATTATGGAGGTTTACATAGATGAACGCTGGTTAAGTCTTTGAATGCAGGTGTCCATCTAATACACCTGCAAGAGACCTTTGACATCTTAAGAAAACACAACATGAAGCTTAACCCTGAGAAGTGTGCATTCGGGGTCAGGTCCGGGAAGTTCCTAGGATTCCTTGTATCGTAAAGAGGGATCGAGGTTAACCCCGACAAATTAAAGCCATCAAAGACATCCCGGACTATCTATCAAGCGTAAAAGAGGTTCAAAGGCTGACAAAGAGACTGGCCGCTTTGAGCAGATTCATTTTTCGATCTTTGAAAAAATACTATCATTTCTTTGCACTCCTCAAAAAGAAGAATAACTTTGAATGGACCCCGAAATGTCAGCAGACTTTGAAGGATTTGAAAAGGTATTTTTCAAGTCCTCCATCACTGTCAAAACTGGAAGAAGGCAAAAAACTACTGATATACTTAGCAGTCTCGGAGGTAGCAGTATGTGCTATTTTAGTTCGTAAGGACGAAGGTTCGCAATCTCTTATCTATTATGTAATTAAAATTTTGACAGTAGGAGAAACTCGCTACCCGCATCTAGAAAAATTGGCCTTAGCCCTTGTACTCGCCGCTTGAAAGCTAAGGCCTTATTTCTAATGTCACCTGATAGCTGGGTGACCACTTTTCCCCTGCGGAATATTACTCATAAACCTGAACTCTCAGGTAGGCTGGCCAAGTGGGCCATCGAAATGAGCAAAGTTGACATAGAATATAAACCCAAGACTGCGATTAAGTCACAAGTTTTGGCTGACTTTGTGGCCGATATGGGTCCGAGACTTTTACCTTTGGCTACCAAAGAAGCAGTAATAGTGTCATAATCGACATCAGGAGTCAAGACTTTATTCACGGATGGAGCTTCTAATATGAAGGGGTCCGAGCTCGGCATAATGCTAACAGTGCCCTCGGGGGAGACCCTACGGCAGGCCATAAAAACCATTCCTCTAACTAACAATGAAGCAGAGTATGAAGCTTTGATTGATGGACTCGAGCTGGTAGTAAACCAAGTCTACGGGATCTTCAAAGCCAAAGAGGAACGCATGCAACAATATGTAGTGAAAGTCCAAGCTCTGCTCGCTCGATTCAAGGAATGGTCAATTACGTACATCCCAAGGGAAGAGAATATGGAAGCGCACTAGCAAATCTGGGTTCTTCCACGGAAATGAAAGGATCAGACTCCGGTACGGTTGTACAGATTATGCACTCGGTATTGGACGCAAATAGCTATTATGAGGTAAACGCGACCAATTTCGTCTGGGACTGGAGAAATGAGATCATTGACTACCTCGAGCACGGAAAACTACCTGAAGATCCTTAGGCATCTCGGGCGCTGCGCACTAAAGTAGCTCGATACAGCTTCAAGGGAGGTCAATTGTACAAAATATCTTTCCAAGGCCCGCTGGCCCGATATTTGGGAGCTTCTGAAGCTAACTATGTAATACAAGAAGTCCACGAAGGTATCTGGGGAAATCACTCGGGCGCGTATTCTTTAGTGTTAAAATTAATTAGGGCAGTATACTACTGGCCCCGAATGGAACAAGATGCCAAGGCTTATGTTAAAAAATGTGATAAATGTCAATGCTACGCACCGTTGGTACATCAACCGACAGAACCGCTGCACTCAGTTTTGTCGCCATGGCCGTTCATGAAATGCGGGATAGATATCACCGGACCGCTGCCCCCGGCCCCCGGTAATGTCAGATTTTTTTTGATTTTAATTGACTATTTTTCTAAGTGGGTTGAACCAGGTCCTTATTAGAAGATCGGCGAACGTGAAGTGGTAGATTTCTTGTGGGAGAATATAATTTGCATATTTGGGATGAGATAACCTGCGACAATGGGCCGCAATTTATAGGAGCAAAGGTCATAGAGTTCCTTGAAAATTTGAAAATCTAAAGGATCACATCATCACCCTATCATCCGAGCGCAAACGGTCAAGCAAAATCAACGAACAAGGTGATTATACAAAATCTCCAAAAGAGATTGGAAGCAGCTAAAGGTAAATGGCCTGAAGTGCTGCCAGGAGTATTATGGGCATACCGAACAACGACCAAATCAGGAACGACGGAGACTCCTTTCTCTCTTGTGTACGGAGTAGAAGCCCTGATCTCGGTGGAAGTAGGAGAGCCTACCCTGAGATATTTCCGGGCGAACAAAGAAACAAACAATGAAGCAATGTTGGTCAATTTGGAGTTGCTCGATGAACGTAGAGACTTGTCGCATATAAGGATGGCAGTCAAATGCAGAGAATAGAAAGATATTACAATCGTAGAGCCAACCTCCGTTATTTCAAAGTAGGAGACTCTGTTTTAAGGAAAGTAACTCAGTACACCCGGGAGCTCAATGCGGGGAAGCTAGGTCCAACATGGGAAGACGGGAAAGGGTCATACAAGTTAGAAAATCAAGACGGAGAAAAGTTTCCAAGCAACTGGAATGTGGAACACCTCAAGAAATACTATTGCTGATGAGCCTCGCCTATACTAAAAGTATGAGCTACACTCTTTTTCCCTTCGTTCAGCTTTTGTCTCAATTGGGTTTTTCTATCAAGGTTTTTAACGAGGCAGTAACGGAAAACATACTACGAAGGAAGCTTCAGCAAAAAAAGTAAGACCTTAAAATGACAAGGCACGCAAACAATGAATCACTATAGAGCGGTTAGATAATCTTTGGGTCAGTAGAAAAAATTCCTACCGAGAAGTAAAATTTGCTATCGGCTAAGGGTCACCCGACCGTTCACGAGTGTAAGCCACTGGGGGTTGTTAGATATTCTTTGGACAATAACAAAGTTCCTAAGAGGAAGTGAAGCTTTTTTCCAAACTAAAGATTATCTAACTATCTACTAGTGGAATCTCCAAAGGATCACGAATTCTAGTGTTCAAATTCCCATCTTCGCATTCAAACACTAGGGGAGAATGATATGAGAGTATGGCAACAATGACTGCCACATCGACCGGAATACGAAACTCGGAAGCAAAGTTGTATCATCGGGACCAGAGACTGTGCGGCCAGCCCCGTAGAAACAAGTTATACAAGTTAGCCACAAGTAATGGCAACTTCTTTTTAGCATGACGAATGCTTATGTACTTTTGAAAATGAAAGGATTAAAGTAAAGTCCTTTTATCTCTATCTTGTTTCTTGTCTGAACGATGAATTAATTTTTTCATTTGAAAGCTGAACAAGTACTTCAAATGCTAGTGCCGCAATGAACAGGAGACGTCCTCCTCAAGAGCACCATAAACATTAGAGGGCCCTCTCTTATAAAACCCTTACGTTAGATGGTTGATTTGGGAAGAAATTCTGCCTGGAATCCAAATATTACTAGGGAAAATACACCTAAAGTCTCGGAGATCTTGGCATGGAAAACTTGCGAGAATACTTAAACAAAAAGAATGCAAAAAGGAAAACTTGCACAATACTTAAACAGAAAGTACGCAAAGAGAAAAACTTGCACGATACTTGAACGAAAAGATGCTTTTATTCACAATAAATGTGCCAAACAACACAAGTACAAAGATATGAGAAAGAAAAGAAAGCAAAAACTAAGCTGCTGCATCTTCGAAACCCAGAGGAAGAGAAGCATCTGCATCCTTGGAGAAGTGGGTGGATCCGCTGCCGGTTCAATACCTTGGCCTTCACCATTTTGGAATTTTGCATTTGTCACATTCCGGTTCTTCTTCAATTCCCGAGAACTCAGAATTGGAACTAGAGGAGTCAGTAGCGTCAGGACGGACTGGAAGACCCCTTTGGCTAGTTAACTATAGCTCACGGGCCTTAGCGATTTCGACATCGAAGTCGATGACACCCGCTTTGGTCTCTTACAAGGTTTTTCTCCTCATGCTGTGCATATAATATATTGTTTCAAAAATGAGGGAAGCCGCTCAGTGCTGGAGTTCTTCTTTCAGTAGGTCAACCTCGACAGAAAGATCGTCTTGCGCAAATCTAGTGGCCCGAAGGCTGACATCAAGGTAATGGACAGTTGAGCTGAAAACTTTATTGTTCTCTATGACCTTTTTATGCCTCTACTCCAATCGGGCATACTTTTCCTCGACATCAGTAACTTCTTCAGGCTACCTCCAAATTGTTCAATCCTTCTGCAGAGGCAACCTCACAATCTGATGCAGCAAGAATGGCATTATGGACTTCAACCCATTTAGCCGTAGCTTCTTCAAATTGCACCCTTAACTGGGCGATATCCTGGCTAAGGGTCACTACTTCTTGCTTGCTTTGTTGCAACCAAGCCTCCAACTCCACGGCCTCAACAACTCGTGCTTCCAGTTCCAAGAGGCCAGTGACAGTCTGGTTTTGCTCGACCAAAAGTTGATCCCGCTCAGAGGTAAGTTCCTTCTTATCAAGAATCAGCCTTTGAAAGCCCATTGGAAACAAGGAAGTTGGCCTGCAAAAAAAGAATGCAAACTCAAAACCCTGGCATAACAAAGGAAGAAGAAACAACAGAGGAAATAAAGACTATACTGCCGCTGCATTGTGCATGTGATTGTTCAATAAAAAATCCCCAAGAGAGTTTGTATTTTATTCCTATATTTTTCTAATTCCAAAGGCTTCAGATAATTAGCAAGTTCCACCGGCCGGGATAACAGATGGCATTTAGTAGAAAACGAAAAAGTGATGCTCCTTCTCTTTTGGGGATCTTCAGAGGGGGCAGAATTATTCCCATGAACTGGGGACTGGGGAGGAGGGATATTCTCCTCTCGGGCAACTGCAGTTGGTGGAGATGATGTAGCAGCTGCTGGTTGAAATGGCAGAGTTGTTGAAGAAGGAGATGAAGCTGATGGCGTTGTAGGTTGAGAAGTGACTGCGGCAAAAGCAGTGTTGGTTGTTGGTCACTCATCAACGAAAGATACGGAAGGGACCCGGTACTCAACCTCGCGGTATCGGGCACGACAACTAGGATCCGGAAGCAAGAGTTAACATTTTTCACCATGTCATACTCCCTCCAGTGTGTCGAGGCATCGTCCTCAGTTGGTGTAAGTAACTCAACAGATTGAGCATTATGTTGAGTTGATGAAGGCCGTTGTCTTCTATGTAGGGAATCCCCCTCATCAATGGCTTATCCATCATCGTCGACCACCACAGTGTTTATGGCCGACTCGATCACGACGCTCAACACCACAGCATCCGAAGATGACTTGGGCGCGGCACTCCTTGCCTTTTGATTTTTTCCTCTAGTTGTGGAGGAAAGTCTCCTTTTTGGTTCCTTGTTCTCCGGCCGTGAACTCCGAGAAGAAGCACTTGCACCAGAAACAGGCCCGGAGACACTTGTTCGGGTGAAAGCCTCCTGCAGGAGCCTCGCCGTGTCAGCAAGATCAGCCAAAACATCCTCCTCAGGGACGACAATTGAGCCCTGGGGCAGACTTGAATTCAACATGAGAGAAAGGTTAATGAATTTTCCAAGACGAAAGGTAAAAACAAGATAAGTTCGGCTTACCATGATTTTTGGCCTTCCACCCATATTTAAGGGCCAGTTCTTTCCACGTGCAGGTCTCGGGCGTGGTGACATCCAAAATTTTTTGGACCTACTGGTCCAACCCTTCAACCTTAGGTGGTAGTCACGATCCAAAATCCACTATAGGTCGTGATGGCGCCTAATGTAGCCGTCAGGCAAGCCAATGTTGATTTATCAATTTATTTACTCATTTTATTACTTCCGAGATCATAATATCCATTACTTAAATAGTATAAAATGGAATTTACAGGGGTAAAATGATAATAACTACGTGATCTACAATAACGAACAACCAGTAAAAATTCCCAAAATCAGGTGTCACAAGTGCATGAGCATTTCTAAGGAGTACAATAACAATACAACATCTATCCGGAATGTAATAAGACAGAATAAAATAAATAGTATAATAGAGACTCGGTGGACTGCGATACTTAGCCTGGAATGCAGCTCACATAAAGTCTCCTCAACAGGTGTGCCTACGTGCCAAGGTGATCATCAAATGAACCTGTCAAATCCTGCACATTTGGTGCAGAAGTGCAGCATGAGTACGTAAATCAACGCGTACCCAGTAAGTATCTAGCCTAACCCCGTAGAAGTAGTGACGACGGTCGACATCAACACTTACTCAAGGTCCAATAAAGCAATATAATGAAACATAAGAAGATATGAACCATATGACGATGATGGGTTAAATCTGTAAGTTACATAGTCTTCCAATTACTTCTTTTGAAGCATAAATTTCTAAATCTTGTATTCTACCTTAAAAGCTTAGAAAATGTCAAGTGTCATTATCAAATAAGGAAGGTATACTATATAAAATGCTGGGCATCAGTAGAAAGTTTAGCTTATGAATTTTCGGACTACTAGCGATATAACGCACGATTCTGCCGAGGTTGTTCGGCCCGATCTGGAATAATTTGTACACTGCCGAGGGTCGTGCGACATGAACCATATATGCATTTATATAATGCCAAGGCATTCGGCCCGCTCCACAAGAAAAGGAAGGAAGTTAATGAATTATGAGACACGTGTTTACAATACAACATATGAGCATAAAATGAATAACAATCTATACCATTTCTCAAACAACTCGCCCAAAACTCAAAGTGTTAAGGCTTGGCATAGTGTGCATATATATATATATATATATATATATATATATATATTTCTAAATCGATTTCCCTTATAACTTCAATTAATTAAGCCAATAGAGTGTTCAAACATTTCATGATAAGATCCTAAATCTACCCGGACATAAACATGCTTTAGTTACGTATGGACTCTCGTCACTTTGTGTGTACGTAGCGCCCACAACTAGTTGCACATAATATTAAATATCACCAAGGGGTTAGTTTTCCCCTCACAAGGTTAGACAGGAGACTTACCTCGCTCCGAAGTTCCATAACCAGCTCCAAAGCCTCTCTAATACCTCAAACCGATGCCCGTTGATCCAAAACTAGTCAAACAAGGTGCCAATTAAGCAAAATATACTCTAATACCCATTATTAATCAATTTAAACAATTCCCAACTCTGCTCGAAAAGTTGATAAAGTCAACCATCAGGCCCACGTGCCGGGATTTTGAAACTTTTCGAAGATAAACCTTACTCATAACATTACTAACTCAAATATATAATTTATTCTCAATTCCATTTCCAAAATCGTGGTCAAAATCCAAAATTATCAATTCTAGATTTTCTACCAAAATCCCACAATTTTCCTAAATTTTCTCCTTAAATCCACACATAAAACTTACATTAGCTCACAACAAGTGGGAAATTACTTACCTTGTGTTACATGATGAAAGCTCCTCAAAATCGAACAAGATCCGAGCTCCAAAAATCCCAAATAAAAATGACGAAATGACCAAGTTCGATCCTCTTATGTTCTGCCCAATTTCCGCTTCTGCAGTCATATTTGCGCATATGCGGCCTCAACTTTGCGCGCCAAAATGCGCAATTGCGGAGTACATTGCTCAGCTGAGACCTCGCATCTACGTAGGTGCTTCTGCGATGGCCAATCGCGCATCTATGGACCAGCCGCTTCTGCGTCTTCATTTCTCGCTTATGCGATTCCGCAGGTGCGGGAATCTCTTCGTACCTGCGACCACTGCCTTGTCCCTTCCTACTTTGCTTCTGCGAGCTCGACCTCGCTTCTGTGATGTCGCTTTTGCGACCAAGATATCGCAGAAGCGACCACACCAACTGCTGCCCAGCTTCAGCATTTCTTAAGTCCAAAAATCAATCTGTTAACCATCCAGAATTCACCCTGGGCCCTTGGGATCTCAACCAAATTTACCAACACGTCCCAAAATACAATACGAACTTAGTCGAGCCTTCAAATCACATCAAACAATGCCAAAACCACGAATCGCACCCCAATTCAAGCTTAATAAACTTCAGAACTTCAAACTTCTACATTCGACGCTGAAACCTCTCAAATCAAGTCCGATTGACCTCAAATTTTGCACACAAGTCATAATTGACATTACAGATCTACTCCCACTTCCGAAATCGGAATCTGACCCGATATCAAAAAGCCCACTCTCGGTCAAACTTCCTAAAATCATCCAATTTCCAACTTTCGCTAATTGACGCCGAAATGACCCTACGGACCTCCAAACGACATCCGGACACGCTCCTAAGATCAAAATCATCATACGAATTTGTTAGAATCTTCAAATTTCGATTTTGAAATTGTTTACTCAAAAGTTAAACCTTAGTCAATTCTTCCAACTTAAAGGTTCTGAAATTAGAATTTTCTTTTCAAATCAACTCCGAACTTCCTGAAATTCAATTCCAACCATACGTACAAGTCATAATAGCCGAAGTGAAGCTATTCAAGGCCTCAAAACGCCAAACGACGTGATAAAGCTCAAAATGACTGATCGGGTCGTTACATTCTCCCCCACTTAAACATACGTTCGTCCTCGAACGTGCTAGGGACTGCTCCGAAGTTGTTCAAAATCACTATTTATCACCTCGTGCACCTACTCGTGCCACCACAATCCATTTGAACACAATAGCTCGAGTCAGACATAAGATCCTCCCTTTTTCCTAAGTCAATAAGCCTTAAAACCAAATTCCAACCTCCGAATTTCTCTACAAGACCTGATTCTAACATATGAACACCGTACCAATCATCACACACTGTACCAAAACATGATCATGCACCTATGCCAAAATCACACCATGCACCGCGTAAGTCGGTTGCCCATAATAACATACCCCGACCACAATAGCTGCTATTTCATGAATCCGATACCCACAACCCACCTCATGACATATATAAGTCCTATTCCAACTCTCGCAATACTGCCACGACAAAAGAGACATGTAGAAACTCATAACCACCTGCCGATCAATAATTCAAGGAATCTCTCCTTCTAACAAGAACCATTACCTCATTCTGAACTGAATAACGGTATTTTCTCTCTAATGTACCTTATATAGTTTTGATTGCACAAATTTCAGGTCCCATAACCTCGTCTCACCCAGTACAAGCTGCTCAGGCAATAAGCCATCTCAAACACTACCAAAAATCTTATAT
This sequence comes from Nicotiana obtusifolia, assembly GCA_002018475.1. NCBI lineage: Eukaryota > Viridiplantae > Streptophyta > Magnoliopsida > Solanales > Solanaceae > Nicotiana > Nicotiana obtusifolia. The sequence goes on from MCJB01028358.1 coordinate 26,004, forward strand.
GACGCCCACAACGCACCAACAAACTACCATTCGAATATAACTCTTAAGGAAGAACAGACTCTGGAGAAGGACCACCAGCCCGCGTAACGAATAAAACGGTAGAATAGATGCTGTGAACCTATCTCAGGGATGAAAACAAGGGACACAAAATAAGTGTAAGGAACTATGCTCAAAATCTCGTTGTTGCGGCGTGCAACCCGATTCGACATGACATTGTTGCGGCGTGCAACACGATCCACATAACATGTCTGTGGCGGCGTGCCACTCGATTCAGACAATATACCCATGGCGGAGTGCCACCCGATCCGCATATAACATCAAGAAGAAAAACACACACATCAAGCCATAATGCTTATACTTACGAAATGCCCGAATATCGACCAGAAGCACGCCAAGTGCATAATACAAATCCTGGGGAGACGGATAGCGCCATGCGCTATGAAACCCAAGAAAAACTAAGGTGAAAAGATGACCTGCATCTCGAGAGCCACCTTCTCTCATAACACCACAAGCTACATGGGACCTTAACACATGTGCGAATGGTCAAATGCCACAATAGAGATTTACATGGAATAGCGGACGACAAGAATAACATCTAATGCCTGATGACTCCTCCGTAAGCAATGCTATGACGAACGAACCTGTCACAACCCAAAACCAACCGTCGTGATGGCGCCTATCGTGGAACTAGGCAAGCCAATTACTCAACTATTCCACCATAACTAAAAGCTTTGAAAATACGGAAACAGTTAATATTTAAGGAAAACCTTTAAAGAAAGAAATAAATACGCAATCCAATACAATCTCTCCCAAAACTGGGGTGTCAGCGAGTACATGAGCATCTACAACGGAAGATAGTCTAATACGATGCATAAAGAGTAAAAACTGAAATACAGTAAAGATAACGAAGGAGGGTCAAGGTCTGCAAATGTCATGCAGCTACCTTGATAGTCTCCCGAGATCCTGACTCCACACTCAAAAGTTGCCATGACCGTAAGCACCTAGATCTGCAGACGAGGTGTAGGGTGTAGCGTGAGTACATGCAACTTAATAAGTAACAAATCAAAACTTTGGACTGAAACTAGTGACGAACTCAACCAGCATAGTTCAATATAGAAGTAACAGTGCAGAAACGTAGGCATGCTTTCAAGTTCAGCAAATAAACTCAAAACAGTAAAATAGATCGAATCTGAATGATAAGAAGAATATAACTTCTCTACTCCTACATGCCAATGCACATGCTGTATGTGATGCACCATGCTATCAGCCTCATGTGCTCACACTCTCATTTGCTCAATCACTTAGTACTGTATATGGTCAATCGGACCCAGGGAAGATACACCCCGGAATATATATACATCGACTGACCATCAGTCACCTAGTGCTGAGTAGGGCCAATCCAGCCCGTGGGGAAGATCCATCCTCAGGTATATAATGCTTCGGACAAGATCCATGTCCAGAGAAGATCCATCCCTCAATATAATTAACCGCGCTTACTGGATGTGTGTGAAAACTCTAGAGGGGCTCCTTCAGTCCAAGCGCTATCATAAATCAGTATAACCTATGCGGCGTGCAACCTGATCCCATAAATGTCACTCATAGTCAGGCCCTCGACCTCACTCAGTCATCAAACTCTCCAGTCTCTCTCACGGGCTCACCATGTCAATGAAACTAGCCCGAAAAGAATGATGTGATGCGTCAACAAATAACAACAGAGACTGATATATGATGTGAAATGAATGAATATGACTGAGTATGAAATATCAATGAAATCAGTAAGATAACAGCAAGAAACGACCACTATTGGTCCAACAATACCGGCATATAGCCTAGACATGATCTCTAGCATGTTTAACTTAATTACTTTCTCATATAATGAAAACAAGAAAATCAACAAGATAAGTCCATTATACAGTGCCATGGAGTCAACCAGGCCACAATTCTCACTGTGCACGCCCGCACGCCCGTCACTTGGCATGTGCGTCACCTCAACACCAATCATATAACACATATTTCGGGGTTTCGAACCCTTAGAGCCAAGTTTAGAAGTGTTATTTATCTCAATCCGAGAAAATCCCTACTCCAATACACCTTTGCCTCGCAAATCAGTCCCTAAATGACCCAAATCTAGCCACAAACAGTATAATACAATCAACACGGGCTAAAGGAATCAATTCCACAACAAATTACTAAAGTTATAACTCAAAATTCCGAAATAGTTCAAAACCGCCCCCGGGCCCACGTCTCGAAATCCGACAAAACTCACAAAATCCGAAAGCCATTCAACCACGAGTCCAACCACACAATTTTTATCAAAATCCAACACCCAATTGTCACCCAAATCCCCAAATCAACTCTCCAAATCCCTAGCCTCAAACTCCCAAATTACACCTCAAAAACACCCAAACTATGTGAAAAATTAATGGGAATAAAAGATTATTGATCAAAAACAAGCACAAGAGACTTACCTCAAGAACCCCCTCGAAATCCCTCTCAAAAGTCGCCTTAGTCCGAGCTCAAAATTTTTGAAAATGAAGAAAATCGCGAACCCTTATGTTTTTAATTCTGCCCAGCAAAACCGCTTCTGCGGCCTTTCACTCTTCTACGGCGCCCAGTCCGCTTCTGTGACGGGTCGTCCGCTTTTCTGAAGCTGCCTCACCAAGCGCCCATACGCTTCTACGATCCAATACCCGCATCTGCGGACATGTAAGTGTGGAAAGGACATCGCACCTGTGACCTCTGCCAGCTTCCTTCTTTGTCGCTTCTGCAGTCCCTTTCTTGCTTTTGTGAGCTCCCATCTGCGGTTCCCAATTCGCAGGTGCCATTACACTAGCAGTTGCAAATCTTCAGCAACTCTTCAACTTCAAACCTTGTTTCAAAAATCATTCGAAATCAATCCGAGGCCCCCGAGACCTCAAACCAAACATACAAACAAGTCTTAAAAACATCATACGAACTTAGTCGAACCCTCAAATCACCTCAAACAATATGAAAAACACGAATCGCACATGGATTCAAGTCTAATGAACTTTGAATTTCCAAATTTCTACAACTTGCGCCTAAACCTATCAAATCACGTCCATTGACCCCAATTTTTGTACACAAGTCAAATGACACCACGGACCTACTCCAACTTCCCGAATCGGAATCCGACCCCAATATCAAAAAGTCCACTCCCCGTCAAACTTTCCAAAAATTCAACTTTCGCCATTTCGAGCCTAATTTAACTACAGACTTCCAAATTACAATCCGGACACGCTCCTAAGTCCAAAATCATCTAACGGAGCTAATAGAACCATCAAAATGCAAATTTGGGGTCGTTTACACATAATTCAACATGCAGTCAAATTTTCCAACTTAAGCTTTCCATTATGAGACTAAGTGTCTCAATTCATTCCGAAATCTCTCCGGACCCGAACCAACTAACCGACAAGTCATATAGCAAATATAAAGCAAAAAAGGAGCAGTAAATGGGGGAATGAGGTTACAACTCTCGAAACGACTGGACGGGTCGTTACATCCTCCCCCTCTTAAACAAACGTTCCCTCGAACGGGTCTACGAATATACTTGGAGTCTCAAATAGGCGTGGATATCTGCTCCGCATATCCCGCTCGGTCTCCCAAGTAGCTTCCTCCACGGGCTGACCTCTCCACTGCACCTTCACTGAAGTTATATCCTTTGACCTCAACTTCCGAACCTGCCGATCCAAAATGGCCACCGGCTCCACATCGTAAGTCAAATCACCATCCAACTAACCCGTACTGAAAACCAAAACATGAGATGGATCGCCAACATCTTCCGGAGCATAGAAAAATGAAATACTGGATGCACACCCGACAAACTAGGTGGCAAGGGAAGCTCGTAAGCTACCTCCCAAATCCTTCGAAGCACCTCAAACGGCCCAACGTACCGAGGGCTCAACTTTCCCTTCTTTCCGAACCTCATAACACCCTTCATGGGTGAAACCTTTAGCAAGACTTTTTCCCCAACCATGTAAGCAACATCACGGACTTTCCTGTCGGCATAACTCTTCTGTCTGGACTGCACCATGTGAAGCCACTCCTAAATCAATTTAACCTTGTCTAGTGCATCCTGAACCAAGTCAGTACCCAATAGCCTAGCCTTCCCCGGCTCGAACCAACCCACTGGAGATCTACACCGTCTCCCATAAAAAGCCTCATACAAAGCCATCTGAATGCTCGACTGGTAGCTATTATTATAGGCAAACTCCGCGAGTGGTAGAAATTGATCCCAAGAACCCCCAAAATCAATGACACAAGCACGTAGCATTTCCTCCAATATCTAAATAGCGCGCTCGGACTGTCCGTCTGTCTGAGGGTGAAATGTTGTGCTCAACTCAACCTGGGTGCCCAACTCTCGCTGTACTACTCTCCAGAACTGTGATGTAAACTGCGTGCTTCGATCTGAAATGATGGACACTGGCACACATTGAAGGCGGACAATCTCTCGGATGTAAATCTCAGCCAACCGCTATGAAGAATAGGTAGTACCAACTAGAATGAAGTGTGCGGACTTGGTCAGCCGATCCACAATCACCCAAATAGCATCAAACTTCCTCGAAGCCCGTGAGAGACCAACTACGAAATCCATGGTGATTCGCTCCCACTTCCACTCTGGAATCTCTAACCTCTGAAGCAATCCATCCGATATCTGATGCTCATAATTCACCTGCTGATAGTTAAGGCACCGAGCTACAAACCCCACTATATCCTTCTTTATTCTCTTCCACCAATAATGCTGCCTCAAGTCCTGATATATCTTCGCAGCACCTGGATGAATGGAATATCGCGAACTGTGGGCCTCCTCAAGAATCAACTCACATAGCCCATCCACATTGGGCACACAAATCTGACCCTGCATCCTCAATACCCCATCATCCCCAATAGTCACATCTCTGGCATCACCGTGTAGAACCATGTCCTTAAGGACAGGAAAATAGGGATCACCATACCGGCGCTCTCTGATGCGATCATATAAGGAAGACCGAGAAACCACATAAGCCAGAACCTGACTGGGCTCCGAAATATCCAATCTCATGAACTGGTTGGCCAAAGCCTGGACATCAACTGAAAGAGGTCTCTCTCCCACGGGAATGAATGCAAGACTACCCATACTCACTGCCTTTCTACTCAAGGCATCGACCACCTCATTGGCCTTCGCGGGATGATACAGAATGGTGATATCATAGTCCTTTAGCAACTCCAACCACCTCCGCTACCTCAAATTTAGATCCTTCTATTTGAACAAGTGTTGGAGGCTCCGATGATCCATAAACACCTCACAAGACACACCGTAGAGATAATGCTTCCAAATTTTCAATGCAAGAATGATGGCAGCTAACTCCAAATCATGAACATGGTAGTCTTCTCATGAGGCTTAAACTGGCGCGAAGCATAAGCAATCACTCTATCCTCCTGCATCAAGACACACTCAATACTAATCCGAGAAGCATCACAATATACTGTATAAAAGCCTGAAATTGAAGGCAAAACTACAATTGGAGCTGTGGTTAAGGAAGTATTGAGCTTCTGAAAGCTCTCCTCACACTCATCCGACCACCTGAAAGGAGCACACTAAGGCGACACACTAGGAAACCCCTTATCAAGGAGTTCCTGAAGCTACTCCTTCAATTCTTTCAACTCAGCTGGTGTCATACAATACGGTGGGATAGAAATGGGCTGAGTGCCCGACATCATGTCAATACCAAAGTCAATGTCCTTGTCAGGCGACATGCCCGACAGATCTGCAGGAAACACATCTGGAAACTCCCGCACCACTGGAACATAATCAATAGTAGGAGCATCATCACTAACATCCCTTACAAAGGACAGATAAGATAAACAACATTTCCCAACCATCCGTCGGGCCTTCAAATATGAAATCACTCTGCTAGGAACATAGTCTAGAGACCTCTCCACTCAATCTTTGGCAATCCCGGCATCGCCAACGTCACGGTCTTCGCGTGACAATCTAGAATCGCATGACCGGGAGACAACCAATCCATACCCAAAATCACGTCAAAGTCCACCATAATAAGCATCAAAAGATCAACTCTGGTCTCCAATACCCCAATAGTCACCACACACGACCGATATATGCGGTCCACATCAATAGTATCGCCCACGGGCATAGAGACATAAATAGATGAAACTAAAGACTCGCGGGGCATATCCAAATAATGAGCAAAACACGATGATATATATGAATAAGTGGAACCAAGGTTAAATAATACAGAGGCATCCCTATGGCAAACTAAGATAATACTTGTGATCATTGCATCTGAAGCAACAACATCTGGTCTGGCAGGAATAGCATAGAATCGAGCCTGACCGCCAACCCGTCGGCCTCCCCCTCTAGGGTGACCTCAGCTGACTGGGCCCCACCCCAAGCTGGCTGAGCGGGTGGTGAAGTAACGGGTGCTGAAGTCGTAGGCTGACTCTTCCGCTAAGCTGGACCTCCCGTAAGGTGGGGAAAATACCTCTTGATCTGACCCATATCTCCACACTCGAAAAAACCCCTCCCTGCCAATGGCGATGAGGACTGAAGGGAGCCCTGAGCACCAGAATACCCGCTAGAAGAACTGGGTGCTGATGAGCCTTGGATTGAAGGTCCGTAGGACGAACCCTAAGCTGGAAGGCCACTAAGATATGACTGGCCCTGATATGTACTGTATGAACCATGGTCGGATGATGCACCACAGTGAACTGGACGAGCCGTCTCAACATGCCTATACGGACGACCCCTGCCATGGTAGAACTGACCTCCAGAAGGAACGCCAGTAAAACCTCCTGACCTACGAGGCCTCTTGGCCTCCCTCTCACCCTGCTCCTAACTGCAGACCATCTCTATCTACCGAGCAATGTCGACTACCTCATCAAAAGTAGCACCAGATACCCTCTCCGGAGTCATAAGCAACCGCAACTGATATGTGAGGCCATCAATGAACCTCCTGATCCTGTCCCTATCAGTGGGAACCAACTAAACTGTGTGACGAGCCAACTCAAAAACCTCATCTCGTACTGCATTATAGACATGCCTTCCTGATGAAGCTGCTCAAACTGTCTGCGCAACTCCTCTCTGTGAGATTACGGCACGAACTTCTCCAAGAAGAGTACGGAGAACTCCTGCCATGTAAGTAGTGCTACACCAACCGGCCTATGCCTCTCATAAACCTCCCACCATTTGAAGGCAGCCCTAGAAAATTGAAAATTAGTGAACGAGACCCTACTACTCTCTAGAATACTCGTTGTCCGAAGCATCAGCTCGCACTTATCCAGAAATCCCTGAGCATCCTCTGCCTCAACACCGCTAAATGATGGAGGTCAAAGTCTCCCAAATCTCTCAAGTCTCCTCTTCTCATCATCAGCCATAACAGGGACTATCGGGGTTTGAGCAGCTGCAGCCGGCTGGGCTAGTAATGCCCCCGGGGTCTGGAGTCCCTGCATCACCTGCTCGGGTGTACGGGCGGCGGGAGTCTGAGTACCTCCCCCAGCATGAGAAGTGGTTGCTGCAGCCGGAACAGATACCCCTTAAGCAAGACTGTTACACACGGTCAGAATCTGAGCTAAGGCCTCTTGAAGGCCTGGAATCACGATGGGCACAGCTGGTGCCTGAGCTGGTCCCACTGGCTCAACTGTATATGGTGCCTACTCCTGAGCTGGAGCGACTAGTGGGTCTGTAGGTGCTGCCATAGCTATTGTACAAGCTGCACCCCTGCCCCTACCGCGACCTTGGCCGCTCGCGGCCCTAGTGGTGGTACTGGTGGCTGTCCATCCTACCCAGTAATACGTGTCCTCACCATTTGTGAGAGAATAGAATAATAGAAATTTAGTTACTGGAATCAACAAATCCGCACGACAAGAATACAAGAATGTGAAATTTTCTAAGGATTCGGCAGCCTCTTGAAGTTAAGTACAGAAACGTAGGCATGCTTTCAAGTTCAGCAGATAAACTCAAAACAGTAAAATAGATCAAATCTGAATGATAAGAAGAATATAACTTCTCTACTCCTACATGTCAATGCACATGTTGTATGTGATGCACCAGGTTGTCAGCCTCATGTGCTCACACTCTCATTTTCTCAATCACTCAATACTGTATATGCCCAACCCGACCTAGGGAAGATCCACCCCGGAATATATATACATCGACTGACCATCAGTCACCTAGCGCTGAGTAGGGCCAATCCAGCCCGTGGGGAAGATCCATCCCCAGGTATATAATGCTTCGGACAAGATCCATGTCTAGAGAAGATCCATCCCTCATTATAATCAACCGCGCTTACTGGGTATGTGTGCAGACTCTAGAGGGGCTCCTTTAGTCCAAGCGCTATCATAAATCAGTATAACCGCTGCGGTGTGCAACCCGATCCCATAAATATCACTCATAGTCAGGCTCTCGACCTCACTCAGTCATCAATCTCTCCAGTCTCTCTCACGGGCTCACCATGTCAATGAAACTAGCTGAAAAGAATGATATGATGCGTCAATAAATAACAACAGAGACTGAGATATGATGTGAAATGAATGAATATGACTAAGTACGAAATATCAATGAAATCAGTAAGATAACAGCAAGAAACGACCACTATGGGTCCAACAGTACCGGCATATAGCCTAGACATGATCTCTAGCATGTTTAATAGCTTAATTACTTTCTCACATGATGAAAACACGGACACCAACAAGATAAGGCCATTATATAGTTCCATGGAATCAACCAAGCCACAATTCTCACGGTGCACGCTCGCACGTCCATCACTTGGCATGTGCATCACCTCAACACCAATCATAGAACACATATTTCGGGGATTCGAACACTTAGAGCCAAGTTTAGAAGTGTTATTTACCTCAATCCGAGCAAATACCTACTCCAATATGCCTTTGCCTAGAAAATCGGTATGACTTGAATCTAGCCACAAAGAGTACAATACAATCAACACGGGCTAAAGGAATTAATTCCACAAGAAATTACTAAGTTAATACTCCAAAATCTGAAATTGGTTCAAAATCGCCAGGGGCCCACGTCTCAGAATCCAACAAAACTCACAAAATCCGAAACCCTATTCAACCATGAGTCCAACCATACAATTTTTATCAAAATCCAACACCCAATCGTCACCCAAATCCCCCAAATCAACTCTCCAAATCTCTAGCCTTAAACTCCTAAATTACACCTCAAAATCACCCAAACTAGGTGTAAAATCAATGGGATACAAGATTATTGATCAAAACCAAGCACAAGGGGCTTACCTCAAAAATCTCCTTAGTTCGAGCTCAAAATGTTTGAAAATGAAGAAAATTGCGAACCGTTATGTTTTTAATTTTGCCCAGCAAAACCGCATCTGCAGTTCATTTGACCTCATCTGCGGCCTTTCATGCTTCTGCGGTTCCCAATCCGCAGGTGCGATTACACCAGCGGTCGCAAATATTCAGCAACTCTTCAACTTCAAACCACGTTCCAAAAATCATCTGAAATCAACTCGAGGCCCCCGGGACCTCAACCAAACATACCAACAAGTCTTAAAACATCATACGAACTTAGTCGAACCCTCAAATCACCTCAAACAACATCAAGAACACGAATCGCACATGGATTCAAGCCTAATGAACTTTGAATTTTCAAATTTTTACAACCGGCGCCTAAACCTATCAAATCACGTTTGATTGACCCTAATTTTTGCACACAAGTCACAAATGACACCGCGGACCTACTCTAACTTCCGGAATCGGAATCCTACCCCGATAACAATAAGTCCACTCCCGTTCAAACTTCCCAAAAATTCAACTTTCGTCATTTCAAGCCTAATTCAACCACAGACCTCCAAAAATAATCCGGACAAGCTCCTACGTCCAAAATCACCTAACGGAGCTAACGGAATCATCAAAATGCAAATCCGGGGTCGTTTACACATAAGTCAATATCCGGTCAACTTTTCCAACTTAAGCTTTTCATTATGAGACTAAGTGTCTCAATTCATTCCGAAATCTCTCCGGACCCGAACCAACTAACTCGATAAGTCATATAACATCAATAAATCACAAAAGGAGCAGTAAATGGGAGAACAGGGCTACAACTCTTGAAACGACCGGTTGGGTCGTTACAGAACCCATCCGACCTGGCGTAGAGTACACACTCACATTAGACCCACCAACGGACCTCACACCGATTACGATCATAACCTAATGGGCCAATAACCTTCCAAAGATCCATAATGGCCTATTCATGACGCATAAGAACAGCCGTCAAATCCGAAACAAACTCCCACAGTCCACAGCCCAAGGAATAGAATGCCTCTCAGGCATAAACTCTCGTATTTGCGATATTACCATAACCTCCATACTTGGTTTTAATCTTTATCAATCAAGTGACTAACATACCACACTTTTACAAATCTCCCCATGGGGTACGCTCCCACGAACTTCCGCTCAGGTAGCAAAATCTGCACATCCATACCACCAACCGTACTAATTTCGTAAGGCGAATCACAATCCACAAATCAATACACAATGCCTCTTCCATAGAACACCATTCTTAGGCGACACTAAGATAAAGCAAGCTTACTCTAAGCATCTGAATTCTTCCTGGCTCATCCGAGCTCGTGACATTTTTATTAACACCGAACTGCAACCTTGATCCTCTCGTTCCAATTCTCATGCCGCTCACTGCACCCATCATGCCGCTATACGAGAGTACAAGAATTCATCATAACCCCTAAACTACTAGTAGAATGAACACTTCGTTGGCTAGAAACCTTTCACTTAACTCATTTCAGAAGAACCAATGCAACACGCAACCGAATTCCCAAACCGCAAAAAAAATACAAACCTCAAGTTGTGATCTAAACCATCATGACTCTTCCAGAATCTATTTACACAACAAAGACATTCGAATCAAATACCTCCCAAATCAATCAAGGTATAGTGGCTGTCAAGCCCGCACGTACAACCAAAAACAACATGCATAACTTCACACCGAAGGAACTGATCATTGCCACAATCATGTCGACTCAACCATTACGAACCAACCCAACTTCTTTCAATTTAGTCTTGACCTGACTTAGAAATATAATAGTTCGATTCACAACAATAAAAAACTCAATTCGCACTCACCCTGAGTGACCCGAATCGCGAGACCACATCGTCTCAATACTCATAAACCATCTCATTCCCTCCTTATACGCTCAATAGCATCTCCGACTGGTAAACCATTCTGCAAGACCTTCCGCAAATCCGAAGCTATTTCTTCCTTTCCTCCAATACTGCACCACATACCCGATGATAGTATAGAACGGTCCAACTCCCGTTCGCAATCCACTATGATGGTTCGATCCTTAACCACACAACGGACTTGAAATCCTTAGGCACTGCACTTTAATTCTTGAACCCACTAGAACCGTTATTGAGAATCACCCACTCTGATCTAATCTCGAATATAACAAAACTTCAATGCTCTGCTAGCACATGAACACCCTCGAAGCAACCAGCTTAATTCTTTTCCTTGTACATTATATCCATAAGAAGCATAAACTCTGAGTCTTCCCAAATCCTGCACCCCAATCGATAAGGCGAAGTATAGCACACATTCATCGATTTCCTTGTTCGACTTACTCCTAACATTTCCTTTTTCTTAGTCATAAATAATCCACCAACGCATCGATAACCAGAAACTGCACAAGCAGACAACCACGCGATCCAATCATAGACGGTATGGCTCCCCCACTTAGCTTTAAGCTGCCACCACATAATGTAGAGCCCAGAATGATCCCTCCTTCTCAATTACCATGATCCCTTACCGTTAACCCGCCAAATTTTCTAAAGTATTTTGTTAAGCTTTAACGAACATTCCAAATCATTAGTCACAATCACATATTCGACCTCTTACCGGGTAGCAAGTACTATTCTTCGCAAGCTTTTCATCAACATCATGCAGCCGCTAACCTATTCACAGGAGATAACCCACCTGTGGAATTTCTTATCGACATCTTCCAACGATGCTGCGCTGGGTACAACCACCCTGTAATCAGTAAATTCTCCTGAGCCCATGCTCGCCCACTAGTTGTATAAGTCTATTCCTTCCCCATTGACATCAACCGATAGTTCAACAATACCTTTCACACTCAAGTCATATTGCATCTGAAACGATAATCAAATCATCACACCCCTCTTCATTTCAAGCAAACTCCTTTCTGCCATATTCAATCTTTCTTCGTACAGTGACTATCATTCCAAATAAAATCTATAGACTAAATCACCTTCCATCATGATTCCCAAACCGTTCTACACTTTCTCAAGGCATGCAGCTCTCCTACCACATAATCCATATGCTACTCTGCCACTCCCACTTCGGTCAAACCATCTTCTTTAAGAAACTTCGCGACCCCTGTTGTTCATACTTGACCTGCTAGTAATTCAACTACCATGAGACACTTCTTGCCACGTCCTCCTTCATACTTTGCTACCCAACTGGTGCCTTACACCAACTCCCTATCTATAGCACCGGAGATAATGAATTGCCACCAACTTTAAACCTATTAGAAGATCATCTTTGTCGAGCCATCAACATTAGAAATACCAATTCGATTCTAAATCGCTGCACACTGCTATCTTTGACAGTCGCCCTCAGGCACCATTTCACAACACCCTGCCCCGTAGGCTAGATCAAGAAGACCGTACCACTGGCGAACCTTAATGCATTCAAACAAAGACGACGACACCGAATCACAATGAATATTCCACCACACTCGAAAATAACAAGTCTCGTTACTCCATCAACCAAAACTTGAACATCCATAGTCTGATTGCCTTTCCTTGCTGGAATTAAATGCTGAACCTCTAAATCATGCACTGAAAAATCCTCTTTTCAAGTCATTCACTACCTCAACACATAAATGAGCACCCCACCATTACATCAATACTGTGCGATAACGACGCATGAACATCGTAGCAATCTGTGCATAGCCTCAAAACCATAAAAAATACAGCTACTGAGCTTAAATGACAAAACATCCTTCTGCAAGGCGACGATAATAACCTGTCTGAACACGCAGGGAAAAATATCCTGCACCATGTCTGTAGTACCAATACAACTCTTGGACGTCCTATTGACAACAAGCGCTTCACGTCGCATAAGATTGAGTAGGAAGGAAATAAAGACACAAGCCTCAATGGAATCAAACTGCACGATGAGGAAATCTAGAAGGGAAGTGCTCCTAACAGCCGTGTAGCCTCTCGAAGATAAGTATAGACAACTCCGTACCGATCTGCAAGACTCTACTAGGCTTGCTCATGATTCGTGAGACCTAAGTGAACCTAATGCTCTAATACCAAGCCTTCACGACCCAAAATCTAGTATAAGTCGTGATGGCGCCTAACACCGCCGTTAGGCAAGCCAACATTGATTTATTAATTTATTTACTCATTTTATTACTTCCGAGATCATAATCTCTATTAATTAAATAGTATAAAATGGAATTTATAGGGGTAAAATGATATAACTACATGATCTACAATAACGAACAACCAGTAGAAATCCCTAAAACCCGGTGTCACAAGTGCATGAGCAATTTCTAAGGAGTACAATTACAATATAACATCTATCCTAAATGTAATAAGACAGGATAAAATAAATAGTACAATAGAGACTCGGTGGACTGCAATACGTAGCCTGGAATGCAGCTCACACAGAGTCTCCTCAACAGGTGTGCCTACGCGCCAAGGTGATCATCAAAAGAACCTGTCAAATCCTGCACATTTAGTGCAGAAGTGCAGCATGAGTACGTAAATCAAAGAGTACCTAGTAAGTATCTCCTAACCCCGTAGAAATAGTGACGAGGGGTCGACATCGACACTTACTAATAGTCCAATAAAGCAATATAATGAAACATAAGCAGATATGAAGCATACGATGATGATGGGGTAAATCTGTAAGTTACATAGTCTTCCAATTACTTTTTTTGAAGCATAAATTTCTAAATCTTGTATGCTACCTTAACTGCTCAGAAAATGTCAAGTGTCATTATCAAATAAGTAAGGAATACCCTATAAAATGCTGGGCATCAATGGAAAGTTAAGCTCATGAATATTCGGACTACTTTTGATATAATGCACGATTCTGCCAAGGTCGTTCGGCACGATTTGGAATAATGTGTACACTGCCAAGGGTCGTGCGGCACAAACCATATATGCATCTATATACTGCCGAGGCGTTGGGCCCGCTCCACAAGAAAAGGAAGGAAGTTAACGAATTACGAGACACGTGTTTACAATACAATACATGAGCATAAAATGAATATAATCTTTACCATTTCTCAAATAACTCGCCCAAAACTCAAAGTGTTGAGGCTTGGCCTAGTGTGCATATATTTATTTCTAAATTGATTTCCGTTATAACTTCAATTGATTAAGCTAGCAGAGTGTTCAAACATTTATGATAAGATCCTAAGTCTACTCGGACATAAACTTGCTTTAGCTACGTATGGAATCTCGTCACCTCGTGTGTACGTAGCACCCACAACTAGTTGCACATAACAACAAATATCACCAAGGGGTAGTTTCCCCCTCACAAGGTTAGACAGGAGACTTACCTCACTCCGAAATTCCATAACCGGCTCCAAAGCCTCTCTAACACCTCAAACCGATGCTCGTCGATCCAAAACTAGTCAAACAAGGTGCCAACCAACAAATTATACTCTAATACCCATAATTAATCAATTTAAACAATTCCTAACTTTGCTCGAAAAGTTAATAAAGTCAACCATCGGGCTCGCTTGCCTGGATTCTGAATATTTCGAAAATAAAGCTTACCCATTAACTCAAATATATAATATATTCTCAATTCTATTTCCAAAATCGTGGTCAAAATCCAAAATTATTAATTCTAAATTTTCTACCAAAATCCCATAATTTTCCTAAATTTCCTCCTTAATCCACACATAAACCTTACATTCAGCTTACAACAAGTGGAAAATTACTTACATTGTGTTACATGATGAAAACTCCTCAAGATTGCCCAAGAACCAAGCTCCAAAAATCTCAAATGAAAATGATGAAATGACCAAGTTCGATCCCCTTATGTTTTACCCAGTTTCCGCTTCTGCGGACATATTTGCGCATCTGCGGCCTCGCTTTTGCGAGCCAAAATGCGCATCTGCGAAGTACACTGCCCAGCTGAGACATCGTATCTGCGGAAGCATTTTTGCTTCTGCGCAGGCGCTTCTGCGATGGCCAATCGCGCATCTGCAAACCAGCCGCTTATGCGTCTTCATTTCTCGCTTCTGCGATTTCGCAGGTGCGGGAATTTCGTCACACCTGTGACCACTGCCTTGTCCTTTCCCATTTCGCTTCTGCGAGCTCGACCTCGCTTCTGCGATGTCGCTTCCGCAACCAAGACCTCGCAGAAGCGATCACACCAGCTGCTGCCCAGCTTCAGCATTTCTTAAATCCAAAAATCAATCCGTTAACCATCCAGGATTCACTCAGGGCCCTGGGGACCTTGACCAAATATACCAACACGTCCCAAAATACAATACGAACTTAGTCGATCCTTCAAATCACATCAAACAATGCTAAAACCACGAATCATACCCCAATTCAAGCTTAATAAATTTTAGAACTTCAAGCTTCTACATTCGATACCGAAACTTCTCAAATCAAGTCCGATTGACCTTAAATTTTGCATACAAGTCATAATTGACATTACGGACCTACTCCCACTTCCGGAATCAGAATCCGACCAACCCCGATATCGAAAAGTCCACTCCCGGTCAAACTTCTTGATATTATCCAATTTCCAACTTTCACCAATTGACGCCGAAATGACCTATGGACCTCCAAATCGACATCCGCACACGCTCCTAAGACCAAAATAATCATACAAACCTATTGGAACCTTCAAATTACGATTCTGAAGTCGTTTACTCAAACGTCAAACCTTAGTCAATTCTTCCAACTTAAAGCTTCCAAAATTAGAATTTTCTTTTCAAATCAACTCCGAACTGCCCGAAATTCAATTCCGACCACACTTACAAGTCATAATAGCCGAAGTGAAGCTACTCAAGGCCTCAAACCGCTGAACGACGCGCTAAAGCTCAAAACGACCGATCCGGTCGTTATATTTTCCCCTACTTAAACATACGTTCGTCCTCGAACGTGCTAGGGACTGCTCCGGAGTTGTCCAAAGTCACTGTTTAACACCTCGTGCACCTACCCATGCCACCACAATCCATTTGAACACAATAGCTCGAGTCAGATTGAAGATCCTCCCTTTTTACTTAGTCAATAAGCCTTAGAACTAAATACCAACCTCCGAATTTCTTTACAAGACCTGATTCTAACATACGAACACCGTAAAAATCATCACACACTGTACCAAAACATGATCATGCACCTATGCCGAAATCACACCATGCACCGCGTAAGTCGGTTGCCCATAATAACATCCCCCCGACCACAATAGCTGTAATTTCACGAATCCGATACCCACAACCCACCTCATCACACATATCAGTCCTATTCCAACTCTCACAATACTGCCACGGTGAAAGAGACATGTAGAAACTTATAACCATCTGCCGAATCAATAATTCAAGGAGTCTCTCCTTCTGACAAGAACCATTACCTCATTCTGAACTGAATAACGATATTTTCTCTTTAATGTACCTTATATAAATCTGATTTCACAAATTTCAGGTCCAATAAAGGTTCATTAATCGAGCCAGGGTTAGCTCCTCTCCCGTCTCCTGGTGTAAACGCTGAAGACAAGCAACTGTCCTCTACACAGAAGGACTCACTTGTGTCAGGCATACCTGGTAACGAATGTAGAACTCCACGATAACAGAGTTAAGCTCCCAACTCAAAGAGAATGGTCCCAAAGAGAAGGGATACGTATAAAAATACGTGAAACCCTTCTTGGGCAGGGTTATCCGCTCCGCCAAGTCAGGAGCGATGATGTTTAATTCATGGCAATGGCAGTCTTCTTTCACATCAGGAATGCTGGAAGGACGGATAGAAGAAGGATACACGCCAATAACCCACGTACAGGGATTAGCGGAAGGGTACTTCTCTTCGAGTCCTTAGTTCTGACAAGGCTCCTTGGAATGATGGTGCTCACCGTAAGAGGAGGAGCATCATCAGCTTTACCTTTGTTCTTTGAGGAACTAGGTTTTTGGAAGAAGAATTTATTTTTATCAGAAGGGAGGAAAAGGTTTTCTCTAAAGAAGAAGGTTAGAGAAAGTTGAAGGCAAATACGAGTTGAGAGAGTTTGAGAAAGTTTGAAAAATTATGAAGTGTAAATGAAGAAGTTTGATGCATATAAGTAAAGTAATAGGCGGCTAATATCGTGGCCATAATTACCTCGATAACTGGTAAAAGTGATGTTGAATCGTGGGATGACGCGTGTTCGGGGCATTAAATGCGGAGAGACGTGCTTCTAATCAACCGTCAGAAAATTTTTAGGGGGATCAGAGAATTTCCCGCCAAAAAAGTATCTCTACCAACTTCCCGATGGCACAAAGTTATGCCACCAGAAAGCAGGAAAACTATCTGAGGGTAAAATATGTTCATATTTAATGATTGCATGAGAAAGCGATATGTGGAATCGAAGATAGAAGACTGTCGGGTCCGAAAGCAATGATTTCACTTGTTATCGCATAGAATGATATTCATAAAGGAGAAATAAATGATTTTCACACGGTGACATTTAATGAAGAATATTCTATAGCATTACGTGAACGGTCCGTTACAGAGAATATGGCATTTACTGCTTACCGTTACACATTCTTCAATGGCCCTCATAATTATCATTTAAGAGGGGCTTGATCCTAGGACCTTGTTCCCTAGGTGCAACTATAAATAGTGAGCTCTACCACCATTGTAAAGGGGGCGAACTTTTTGACAAGCATATACTATACTTTGTTCAAAGCTCAATAGCATTTTACTTTCTTGCATATTTATATTGCTCTTACTGTCTCCGGAAGCTCTGCTCTCGAGCTCAAGATCTCTACTGTCCTTTCTCGATTTCAATGCTAAGTCTTACATTTTTGTCTAATTCATTCATCATTTTAGGATCAAACCAATTCACTTGTCTGTAAATTACGTATGAGTTCAACTGTACCGTTTTATGGGTAAACATATAGTTTGATTACCGGTATTAGCCAATATAAGTATAATGTTATATCAAAATATTGATATTATCTATTTCCAAATAGAAATTGAAATTATAATCTCAGAATTATAGATTTGGGATAACCTTTTTTTGTTAACCAAACAACCTCGACACTCCCTCTGGGTGTTCTTTCTCTGCTATGTATCCAAGCATCTTGACTATGATTTAGCCTTCACACTTTATCAGGACATTCACGCCCCAATCTGATTGCATGGAAAAAGGAAGAAAAAAAGAAGTGAAAAGCACAATATATGTGAGCTACTAGTTTAATCATCAATAGTCCGGTGTTTGTCGTATATCCCTTGAAACAATTTAGCATGTATCTGACTTTCATTTCGATAGATTATTTCAAACAGACACACAAGAAATCCACTCATTTATACAATATTCATCCCTGAACTAATCACAAGGCTACTAGTTATATAACTAAATTTATGAGCAAACAATATGTCACCCCTATGCTTGTCTAAAGTGAAATTATTACCGTCCTGAGGCATGGACAACTAGATTTCTGGCAGGTGGTGTTATACTCGCGATGCCACGTGTATCCCATTAAAAACCTTTTCTCTTTTTTTTTTGTTTTTCCTTCTCCGAAGAAAATGAAAGTTTATCAAAGTTTTGTTTCTCCAACTAAGTTTTCCTTTTCAGATATGGAGAGGTTAAATAGAAAAACAAAATGTGAGAGTGAGAAGTGATCCGCCTAGTGAAAGAGCGTTATTTAGGTAGAAAAATGAGACGGAGATGGATCCGGATCCTCAAAATATGGAGTTTGCCAACAATGAGTTCAGCAAAGTTTTTTTTTCCCTTTTCAGAACTAGAGTTTTGCTTTTCCATTTCATATATGGAGTTTATGTTTACCATCTAAGAAATGGAAAAGTTAGAATAAGTTTAAGAAAGTTTATGTATTATTCCCTAGGGAAAGATTGTAACAAGTGTACTTTTCTCCTCTTTTCTCACCCAACATGATAACTTGGAGAATGGTGCCCCAGTCAAGATACTGCTATTTGTTTCCACAAAAGAATTAAAGGACCGACCCCATAAGGCAATAAAAGGGGTAAGTGTAATGACAGCACCATCGAAAGTAGTCTAAGCTAATGATGATTTGGTATCCCTTTTCCAAATACAGGCTCTTAGGTAGAGGCATATTGTTTTCTCCAACAATTCACCTTTTTTTTGGCCACTTGCATTCTTCGTTCTTCTTCAATACATGCAGATTCCCTTTGCCATACATTGTGCATCAGTAACGTCGCGCAATGGGACAATTTTCTAGAGTTGTTTTCTTTTACTCGTATTCTTCATGTGACACCCCAATAATGGAGGGCGGGCTGACGAAGGTCGACTAGGACTGGCAAGTTTCTAGATTAGCGAAGAAAGAAAGGCACATGTCACCTCAACCGAATCTAATGTCGGAATAGGAGAGGAAAATAAAAAACTTTATAAAACACTACACAAATTCACATGCTACGTACACTTTTGAACTCGATAATGATGTAGCCCAAGGACAAATCCGTGAAATATATTAGGCCAAAACAGACAATACGTGCCACAGGCTTAAAGTCATGACACTTCACTTCATACCAAAACTAAGATGCAATTGGATTAGCTCAGAAAAAACTAAATGGTAGTAAAAAAGAAGACGAGGGGAGGGACTGCCAGATTGGAGAATGTCTCCAGAACCCATGATCAATTTATACGGCTGCAAGTCTTTTGTCCAAACAATGCACCATTACTGAAAAAAACTGTCGTCCAACACAATTGAGCTCATGAATTTCATCCATAAAAGGCATACAGTGACATTTGGAGAATGTCATCATCACCACATTTAAAGTGGTGTGTGGATGTGGTTGCTCTGGTAAAGCAGATAAATGATTCATATGGTTCATGGAAGTTATAACCATGAGCAGGAATAAACCATCTGATTAGCCCCACCAGCATTGTCTCCAAGCACAAAAGGCTAAAAGAAGTTTCTTGAAATCAACTAGTCAAAAGGTGGTTCAAAATTAACAGAGCACAGGACATACTCCCACATATTATACCCTTCTAATAAAACATGAATCAAAAGAGTTATAAAGAAAAAGCACAAGCAGCGCCTACCGTCAGGAAGATAAGCTCTCCATGTCAGTTGTTCGCTTTACCTTTATCTTTAGAGACTAAAATAGTAACTTCAAAACAACGGCCATGCTAAAGACATTTTGATTTATAAAGCTCCTAATTGTACTTCAGATAACAAACTAGGAACTATATTTAAATGGCTTCCACTTTCCAACCATGTAGGACTGGCAAAGAAACCACAGACATACAAGGCAGCACAAAGAACGTTGTAATTGGAATGTAACAACATGTTTAATTTCTTCAAGTAAAAATTAACTAAACAAAGGAGCACTCAGTCAGCAGGTTCAGAAGGCTCCAGTCTACTCTACCTTACATGAAAACTTTCAACATCAAAGTCTTGATTTTCAAATGAAAAACGCACTGTGTTAATGGAGAAAAAGCATCAACCAGTAAACACAATTCGACGCAAAGCAGAGATTATATGGTACACAACCCTGCCATCTTGCACCAACCACAACTACCACCAATCAACAAGGTAATACTAACAAATTATATCAATGCCAGAAGGAAAAGGGCCAATTCCAATTCCAATGCCATGAAACAATGCTAGTGACAAACTCACAAAGATTAGAAGAAGAAAAAAAGACTAAATTCCTGCCCCTTATGTTGAAAATGCAATAATCATGTACTTCAAAACTTTGTTGGTTACTTAAAAAGGTGTACCATGCTCTTTTATGTAGCATATATGATATAAGGAATGCGAGAAAACTGCGCGAAATAACTCAATAAAGGGAAACTAAAAGAACCCTAGTTAAGGCAAATTCAAACAAACTGGAACTGGATACTGCACCAGAAGCAAATGCAGAGTCTAATTTGAACTTGTTACTCCATCAAGATGACCGTACTTACACACCCTTAGCTGTGATAGACACAAAATTTACCAAATATCCATATACAGATGCCTTAGCTGAAAGTAAGACATTTCATTAGAACCCATCAGCAACTACATACAAGTAATTCGCAATACCAATAATCAGCTCGCTCAGTCAAATTCTAAATAAAGGGAACTTAAAGATTAAAGGAAGTAGCAGACAACAAAAAGTTAGTATTCTACAAATTTCTCACTGACGAGGATAAAGAATAGCTGAATGAACAAACAAAAATTCTCTCTTCATTGTCTTCAACATTCATGTACAAAACAAACCCTAATTAGCCATTTGATAGCTACATCATCATATTTGGGCACAAAACACTACTCTTGAATATAATCCAATTCCCCCCAAAATGTACATGTACAAAATATATTCCTATTGTAAAAACAAAAACAAAAAATAGATCTTTAAAACTCCTAAAGACTTACCTTTTTTTTTTTTTAATGTTTCTATGAAATTCCTCAAATACCCTTCCACTTTGGGCTTGGCACAGGAAGTGTCGGCGACAGAGGGAGCTGCTGAAACCCTAGGTGACCGGACGGTGAAAGCAGCAGACTAGGAGACAGCAAACCGTACGGCGATTTTGGCGACGGCAAACACCCAAACGGCAGCGGCGATGACGGAAAAGCCGGAAACGGTGGTAAAACGGAAGAAGACGCTGTCGGCGGCGGAGGAATGTTCTGTTGCTGCGGCAGAGGAAACGACTGAGGCGGAAACGGCGGCTGCTGCTGCGGTGGACCAACGTTGTTCCACCGCGGAGCCAGTGGTGATAACCCACTGGGACAAGAGGCGATTGAGTTCTGTAGAAACCTCATGTAGGCGGAGATCGGCGATTCCGCCGCGGCATGCACCGCTGGAAATGGCGGAAGAGGAGATAACGGCTGTGCTTGAACAGGCCGTTGACCGCCAACAAATCCACCACATCCAACACCTCCACCAGCAACAGCGTTAGAAGAGTTCACGAAGGGAGGAGGGCGATTGGTAATCTGAGCAAGCGGCGGAGGACGGATCTTCTGCAACCGCGAACTCGGAGCCTTAGGCTGGTTTATAGGCGGAGGAGTAGAAATCCGTTCATGAGCAGGGGAACCAGTAAGCTTCTGAACAACATCCCTAAAATCACTCTTGTTAATATTATACACCGGTGGCTGTTGCTGCGGCTGAGGCTGCAAATTCTGAAGCGGCGGTCCCGGTGGTGGCGCGTGTTGGGTCTGCGCCTGCGGACGCGTCTGAAGATTCTGGTTGTTGTCAAAAAGAGGAGGAGGAGGTTTTCTAATGGGTTTAGAAATCTTATGGGAGATTTTGTTAAGGTGTTTCAAATACATATCTCTATTACCACTGCTGCTACTACTCGTAGAATCAGCGTCACCACCAGATGAATTACAGCTTTTATTATCCATTAACAAATAGAAGAGCAGCAGAGCTGAGCTTCCAACACTTTCTCACTCTAGAACAGTCCAACACTCTCTCTCTCTAGTAAAAAAAGAGTATCTATTTTTTCTTCCTTATCCCGCAGACTTTTTAACAAGAGAGAGGGTGACCACAGAGTAGGGACATATATATATATATAGGAAATAAATAGGACTTAAAACAGTAATAAATCAAAGATTATGCCTTTTATTAGTATTAAAAAAAGTAATCAAGTCGTAAGATTACAAAGATTCAAACTTGATACAGTAAACCATGTTCCTTTTTGGCCATTTCTGTAAGACAAGAGGAAGAAAGAAAGTGAATCAAAAGAAGAAAAAGAGAGGACATGTCTGGGACTGGGGGGTTAATTTAGGGGCGGAAAGGGATTTGCTTTAGCTTAAAAGAAGAGAATGGAGTAAATGGAAGTCTTTAAAAAAAATAAAGAGGAAAAATAAAGAGACATGGGCAGAAGAAACAGACTGACTTGTAAGATTTTTAATATTAATTTTTAATATATTTTGGAGTTCAATTAGAGTAGTATGTGTGCCCCTGGTTGAAGGAAGAGTGTACATTCGTGTGTGTCCAAAAGAGAGATGATGAATTGATGATAATGATGATGAGGATTGCGGAGGATGCGTGTGATATCAGTTTGCTAAGATAAGAATGGGAATGGGGCGTGTGTTTTTCTGTCTTGTAACAAGTGAGTCTGGTGACTCGGATATGATAGATGCATTTGCACCGTGAGATTACTAAACTCATAGTGATATGAGTCAATTTGATATTGAACTGCAAAATGAATTCTGATAGTACTAATTTTTACGACTATCAAACTTAATAAGAAAATTATCATTTAAATGTGGAGATCATTAATCATACTTCTAATTTGAGATTCTCATCCAAGTTTAATGTTATTCATGCCCTAAACCTTACACAATTATGTTTGATATAACGCTTTAGTTTAAACTCATATTACATAGAAACCAAAGGTAAATATTTCATAGTAATTATTTAGCCTTTGTGAATTTCGATTCTTAAATTTTGGGACAATGTTTACTTCAATTACATGAATTAACTGTTCAATATGAAGGGTCCATATCGATCGTGTGACTGACGCTTTGATTGTTAGTATTAGTTGGTACTAAACATTGTTTGCGTTTTAAGGATGGTTTGGACTGAGACATTTAAGATAAATTTCTTATTTATAAATTTTTAAACTTTTAGAAATTCAAATGACATGTTTTGTATATATTATTGAGTTCGAAGTGGATTTAAAACAACCAACTTTTCCACTGTGTTGTTCTCATTGAGATAAATCCAAAAATTCCAACAGCAAAAAAAAAGGTCCAATTTTCGTTAGGTATGTTAATAAATGTGCAAACATTATAAGTTAACCAGAATATATAAGGGATAAAATCACACCATCCAAACGGTTACATACAGTATTATCGACCTGTGGTCCTATTTTCCAATTTGGTTGGACTTTAAAGAGAAAAAACAATACTCCCTCCAATCCTTTTATTTATTGCTTTAGCAGAAAATATTAGTTTAAATTATTTATCACTTTAGAAAATTTAAAAGATATTGATTTCTTTTTTCATTTCACACTTGTTATTGCAAGAAGTTATGTTTTCATTGATTATTCATTTAAGAAAGAGATATTAATCAAATAATCATTATAATTAATATAAATTTAATTATTTTTCTTAATGATTGTGCAAAAATCTTAAACAAAAAATAAAAAGAAGTAGAGGAGTTATACTTTACTTCATGCTGAGGAAATAAATGTTTTCTCATTATTTCTAAAATAGGCGTTGCTAATTAATTTTATTCTTGCTTTATGAACAAGTACTACTGGTAAGTAACTAGTACTCCTAATAATGACCCTTAGAACTTAGGAGTGGATTTGTTCCCAAGGCAACATATAATTACTGCACCTAATTTGGATTACTTTTATTTGCATCGGTTATTTACCAAAAGTTACAACCCCAATGACTCTAAATAGCTTTCCTAATTTGATTAGATTGTGCATTAAAGCAATCTTTGTCTATTGAGTCAAATTAAAATTTGACTGAGTTATGTTTTGAAATGATTTGACTATTTTGTACAAATTTCATTGAAGCATTAGTAAAACATAAAAGTGTAATACCATTGTTCAAATGATTTTTACATCCAAATCGAATATTCGTTTGTTCGATATGGATATCTTTGACTAGAATATTGTAGTTATTAAAATCATATTTTAACAATCTTTGTTTCTTTATAGGATAAACTGCTTGTGCAAAATAAATTTTCAATACCTGTCAAGCTCTAATATGGATACATGTAGTATAGTGTAACATGTTGGAAACTCATGTTACCAATCAGAGTTGTGGTAGAGTGATAAGTATCCCTTCATCCTTAACCAAAGGTTTCGAGTTCGAGTCACTGGATATGGAATCGCTTTTGTTGGGGAGCACTTTACTCCCTTAATGTGGGACTCTCCGGCGCGAATCTGGATTTAGTCGGGTTCCAATATGAATACCAGACACCGGTTGAGAACCAAAAATAAAATAGTATAACATGTTTCAGAAAATATATTTTCTGATGAACTTATTATGATTGTTTTAAGTTGTTGAAATTAATTTTTTGATGTATGCGTTTTACACTAGATGAGAATATCATAGGATTCAGGATTTAAATTTTATAAATTCACTCTTTAAAGTACATAGCACTAAACTCATTGTATATTAAAATTATGAGTTTATAACTACGAGTAATTTTTATAATTTTAATTAATTTTTATATATAAATTAATATTCCGGCTCAAAAGTACTTAATTCAGATAAACCCGTATTACCACTCTACATCCGTCTTTGAAAAACTATTTTGTTATTTAGGGACGTAAGCTATAATTTATAAGTATTTTAACTCATAATTCATAGCTCTCGCTCTAGTTTACATTGTAAATATTTTTGTCAGCTTGTAACTATCAAGTAATCTTCAAAACATTACCCCTTGCCCCACCCCCCCAAATTTGACTGTAATAAATAAATTAGTTTTAAAGGTGAAAGTTTTTTCGGCATAACATAAACGGTATTTCACATTTCTACCAATTGCACAAGAAAAGGATTTTCTACCTTTGCATTTCGAATTTTAGGAAATAATTTGTGGAATGACCCAGCCGATCGTGTTGAGCATTATAGTCCCGTTTTCCTATTTATTATTTATTTTGTGATCATTTGTTGTTATGTGACTTGCCGAGATGGTTGGTTTGCTTCCAAAAATTGGAATAGGTCTGTTGTGTAATTTATGACTTGTGTGCAAAATTTGAGGTCAATCGGAGTTGGTTTGGTATGTATCGGCATTAGTATTGGAAGTTAGAAGTTTATGAGTTCAGTAGGCTTGAATCGATGCACGATTCGTGATTTTAGTGTTGTTTGATATGATTTGAGGTTTCGAGTGAGTTTGTATGATGTTTTAGGATATGTTGGTATGTTTGAATGGGGTCCCGAAGGCCTCGGGTGTGATTCGATCATGTTCGGCGCATTTTGGACTTCGAGGAACTGCTGATTGTCTACATCTAGTTTCCTCTTTCGCGATCACGGAGAAGGAGACGCGATCGCGAAGAGTTGTTGTTGGCAGTTGGGAATTTGTTCTCTGCATTCGCATTCGCGTCGCTTTGTGAGGCTCAGGTCATCGCGGAGGCGAGGAGGTCCACACAATCGCGTAGAGGAGTGATCAGCTGGGCATCAAACTTTAAGCCTATACGATCGTAGATGTGTGAACGCGTTCGCGAAGTGTCTGTTATGAACATGTACTACAATAAATAAATAAATAAATAAATAATGAAACAGTAACTTTGAAATAAATCGAGCCCACTGAATACACAGTATGTCCTTAAGAAAATTATTCCCCTCAAGTACCCGAGGTATTGGAATATTATCCTCCCAAGATAGAACGATTTAACTCACAAAGTATCGGTACCTAAAACTTGATGAACTACGAACCACTTAATGGTTGTAAATTACACTGGAATATATTTGTGTAGAAGAAGAAGAAGAAGAAGAGTTGAAGTTCGGAAAATTCGTAAATAAGAATCGGAGGAATGAAACGAATTTATAGCCAATGGAAGTACTGTTTCTGAAAGTTCACAACTCTTCAGAACAGTCACTTAAAAACGGGATATTTCTGAAAGTTCACAACTCTTAAGAACAATCACTTAAAAACAGAGGAAAATTTAAATAAAATCTGGGAAGAAATGAATCGGGTCGGGTCGGGTCGGGTCGGGTCGGGTCGCGCACGGATCTGGTTCGGGTTGGATATTTGGCTAATTTAATTAATATTTTATTAAATAATTAAAGAAATTTTGTCCAAAAAGATTAATCAATCAATCGATCTTTGACCAAATCCGTAGCCGTAGCCGTAGCCGAGCCGAGTCGAGCGACGACGACGACGGCGCGAGGCTTGCCTTCTTCTTAACTCTTTAAGAGCTAGAAAAAGAGCAATTATATATATACCCATCAAAAGCCTTTTCTTCCTCCAATATGGGACAATTTCCCTTTGTCAAGGAGGAAAATTCAAGTATTTTATTTTTCCCTCCATTTCCCATTCTCTCTTTATTTTAAGCTGACCAAGCTTAAACCTAACAATCCCCCACATGAATGGGGAATGGCTATAAGAAAAAGGAATGCAAAAATATATAGTCCAAACTTTATCTTTAACAATATTTTATTTAATTCAACCAAAAGTCTTATTTGTGGGTATTTTAAATTAGATCTTCAGCTTGTTTTGGCCCAAGTTTGGTAAAAATCTGAAGCCCAAATTCAAATAAAGCCCAAAAATTCAACAGAACCCCAACCCCTTCTTCTCATTTTTGTCACGTATGACAACAAAATTCTGACATATAACAGAATTCATTTTATCCGAATCGGGGGATGGCTGATCCCACTGATCCTTCACTCATTAAAAACGGATTTGGGGATTCTTCTGGAGACAGTTGGTTATCTTGGGGAGTAAGGAGAGGGTTCTAAAAAAGAATCTGAGTCTTCACAGAGATTAAAAAAAAATCAAAAAAGAAACAGAGAGGAATGGAAAAATGAGGGATTTCAAGAAGAGTTTTCAGTTTGTTTTAAGTTAGTTCAAGGTCTAGAAGACAAAAACACCAAAAAGAGGGCTCAAATCGATTTTAGTCTTCTTCTTTTTTTTCAAAATTTCAATAAAAAAAACAGAGAAGAATCGAAAATAAGGGATTTCAAGAAGAGTTTTCAGTTTGTTTTAAGTTAGTTCAAGGTCTAGAAGACAAAAACACCAAAAAGAGGGCTCGAATCGATTTTAGTCTTCTTCTTTTTTTCAAAATTTCAAAAAAAAAAAAAACTAGAAAAACAGAGGAACTTATATTTCTACTTTCTTCGACTTCGATTTTGATAGAGGAAGGTCTTCAAAAAATTGATTTCGATCGAGGAGGTGCTGGGGTTCGATTTTAGTTTGCCAGTTCGAGTTTCGGGTCGTGGCTCGTTGTCCCGTTGCTGATATTCACTTTCAAAAACCAGCAGGAACTTTCATCCAGGTTCATTTCTTAATTCTTGCTCATTTTGTTTGGTGTGACTAAAATACGATAGGGCTGTGGATATTTATTTCCAGTTTGTTAATTTCGTGAAGTGATATGCTCAAAATTACACCTTAGCGAATAACGTAAAGTGGTTGATGTTTGATATAATCATCTAACAATGAAAAAATCGAAACAAACAATCAAACCGATATGTGTTCGTTGAATCTGCAACCGCATAACTGATACGCGGTCCGCATTTTGACTTGATTATAGCAGATTTGAACCTTACCCATGACTCTGTTATGATTTGCGTTTTCGATGTGTAATCTGCGGTTCGCAAACATGATTTGCGATCGCATATAGAATCGCATTTCTGACATCGAATTCTGCCTAAGATTTTGTTCTGATCTGCGACCTTTATGTGCAGTATGCGGTTCGCATGAGGGATGTGCGATAGCATACCCCCATTGGCGATACCATCTTGCCTTTTTCCTGTCTTTTTGTGGGTTTTTGGGTCAGGTTTGGTTAAATACATGAAATAAAAGTTAAAAGGTCAGGTTTGGTTAAATACATGAAATAAAAGTTAAAAGGTCAGGTTTGGTTAAATACATGAAATAAAAGTTAAAAGAACAAGGCCATTAACTGAACTTTCATCTTTCTTTATTTTAGATCTCATTTTCTTATTTTATTACATTGCTCGCTAGTAGCATGTTAGGCCGATCACACTTGGATAGGCAATACTAGGACGTTTATTAACTTTTGAGGTGTTAGGTCATTCCCTAGTTAAATTTATCCGGGGAATGCCCCGAAGGACTTATGTATTTGACATTCCGGGGAATGCCCCGAGGTATTTGTATGTGAAGACCAAAAGTGAAACTCTTAGTATTTTAGTTTTGTTTTCCTTCTTTATTAGGTGGGAATGACCTCAAACCTCCTGTGTTTTTTTTTTTTTATCTCAATTCAAATGTATTAAAAGTCAACTAAATCGAGTACGCAACCGTGACTTTCACGGGACCCGGGGAATGCCTAATACCTTCTCCCCGAGTCAAATGAACCCCCTTACCCGAACCTCTGGTATGAACTTAGCTTTGAGTCTAAGTTTTAAAAATGGTGGTCTGACACACCGGAACCAATTATCAGGTGGCGACTCTAAATTTTTCTGATTAATCCGCTCTTTGTCACTTTCAAAATTGAAAACCCCTTTTACGAGTTTTATTAAGCTTTTTATCAACCAAAAAAGGTTTAGTAAAGTCTCGCAAAAAAAGAGGAGTGACAATATTTAAATAATAAAATAATAAAATTATATTCACTTCTCGTTTAGCTTTGAGATGGAAAATAAATCCGTTTAGAGATGTTTTTTAATCCCTTCTTTTTCCTTTTTGTGTATAAGGCTGTCTTTAGAACCACTCAATCATTGGTAATAAAGTGTCAACTGCAAGAGTGAACCAGTGTTTTCTCAAGGGTGTAGCGAACAACTTTATAAACAGTTTTTCACTTTTTTTTGCATAGTTACCCCACCAAATGATAAACTAAATAAACAAAATGCACTCTATCATCGAGCTACTTTTGCTTTGATTCCATTTAAGCTTGAAATTTCTTAATCTCAAAACTTCAAATTAAATTATTCGACCAAGATTTTGGATTGAGACTTGAGAGGGGACTTCACTTTAGATGTCTCTTCGGAGCCATACAATCCAAAATTAGCCCAGGAATGTAACTGGCCTTAGCCTCCTTGGCATTGACATTTCATTCATTTGTTGGCCCGTTATTTCGTTGATTATGCAATACCTCTTAATCTAAATTTTTTCTTATAATTTAATCTAAATTTGTTCTTGATCGTAAGATTATTAATTTGGACATTGGTAATCCAGTTAGATCAATATTTATATGATTGTCTTTATGGGATAAAGATTAGTTGATCTCATTAACTAAATCACATAGATAGATAATGCATATAGAGATAGAACTGACTCGGCAGCCACGTTACCCATAAGAATGGGATTACAGATTATCCATACAAAATTCTATCAAGTTTTTTTTTGGAATAAACTTTTATCCTAAGTAAATCATTACCTCAACTAAATAGGAAAATGATTTATATGTGATGTTATACAATGGGTGATGGATAAAATTTGCCGCACTAATTCTTGAGAAGAAAAACTACTTTGTGAAAGTGAGAGTGCAATACAAAGCTAAGAGAGAAAATACAATTACAAGAAAAGTGTTTCTTGTTCTTCTACCTTTGAGTTGAGATTTTTGAGAAAAATCTCAGCACAATATTTTTCATTTAATTTGTTCGACGGTTCATTGATCAAAGAGTTGATAGCAATGATCAATCTTTGTGTGGATACGCATAGAGTCTTCGCACTATCGAAAATTTTTTGAAACGAGACTCTTTTCATCAGGTACGTCTTAGATTCGATCTTTGACATGTAAATAAATTCTAAACACGAAAAAAGCCATGGTTTCTCGTGTCTAAAATTTATTTACGAAATAATTTAAGATTATATTTGAAGAGTTCAAACCATAATACTTGTGTCTTGTGTAATAGTCAAATCGTTTGAGTGCATATGGATTGATATTATTTTCTTGTGAATTAAATATAAATTCATATAAGTTAAACTATTGAGATAGTTTCATAACTGAATTTGAAATTATGTATTAGATACGACGGTAATCTATAATAGGTTATTGGATTCCACTGTTATTTTAATTGTTATTATCTCATGATATGTTAATTAATAATATTATTCTGACATGAATTATTTTTATTCGTTATATGTGATATATAAGATAAACATATTAGAAGAATGTTGAATTTTATTTTTATGTCAGTGCTTGTTCATTACATAATTTTGTATTATTTATTACATGTGATGTAAATTAATTTAGGACTAAGCATGTAGATAACTTGAACTAAATTCACATGCTTTAAAAGATTTGGTCATCATTTTATTAAAAATGAATTAATAACAATTCCCTGGTGCTAAAATTTGAGTTCTTAAATTATAAAATATAAGATATTTTATTGTAAAAATATCCATCAAAATAAATAATTTTATTTATTTCTTGTTTATAAGGAGCGGCCTGACAACCAGGAGACTTATAGTTCGAGAATATGTTAAAATTAGTTATTGCATTAGATGCATGGATTGAAAGAATTATTTAATTTTACACTAGACTCCTGGACTACCCGGGAAGTATAAAATTTAATAAGTTCTTTGCTATCATGATGGTTGAACTCAATTGTGCCAATAGGATGGACTTGACTACCAGGGGACTATTTGACATAGAGCTATTTAAGAAAATTGTATGGGGATACAATTGGTAAAAGCACCTAGCTTTAAAATATATGTGAGAAACGACTTGACTTCTAAGGGGCTCATACATGTTGTTAAAGGACTCTTTTACTCCATTAACAGAAATAAAGATTTTTTAAACTATAATGAGGGTAAAGAGTTTAAAATAATTAGTGAAACTATCATTTAGATAAAAGTCCATGTCTTTATGATATATGTAAATATGTTCTTGTATTATTGCATTTTCTTTTCTATATTTTAGATTTCTCAATATGTCTGTTATATCACTGCGTGAAATACTTGAGACCAACAAGTTGGTAGGACCAAACTTTGATGACTGGTAAATAAATTTGAGAATTGTTCTCATGCATGAAAAGCTCATAGATGTGATCGATAACCCCGCAAAGATAGTCCCACCAGAGAATGATGTTGAAAGCACCAAGGTTTATCAGAAATACTTGAAAGAATGCCTTGTTATTAAACGCATCATTCTTGCTTCTATGAGTTTTGAACTCTAGAGAAAACATCTGAATATAGATCCAACTGCAATCATTGAACATCTTAAGAAGATGATTGATACACGGTTGGACATTCAAACTCTCTTGTTGGACCCCATGTAAATCATGCAATTGATCTTACAGGAAATTTTGAGAAGTTGGGATACAAGCTTTGTAAAGAGATTTCTGAAGATTTGATCTTGCAGTCAGTATATGATGCTGAATATTTTCACTGTAAGAAGAAAGGGCATTGAAAGAGAAACTGCAAGGAGTATCTTACAACTCAAAAGGACAAGAAATAAGGTGAGACATTAATAAAAAATATTTTCAAGGTTACTTTAGCTACTACTAATTCTTCACTGTGATTATTAGATATTGGCAATGATTATAATATCTGTAATATGTTGCAAGGATTCAAGATAAGTAGGAGACTAAAGAAAGGAGAAATTAATCTACAAGTTAAAAGTGGTGCAAAAGTTGCAGTCGTAGCTGAGGGATAAATTTCTTTAATGATGCGTTCGGGAAAAGTACTTATGTTGGATGAATGTTGTTATGTTCCTAAATTTGTTTCAAACATAATTTCAGCTTCTATGTTGGACAAACGTGGTTTTCACATTAATATAGGCAATAGTATTTGATCTATTTATGGTGATGATTTATATGTGAATGTCTATCTCCAACATGATGTTTATGTCTTACCTAATGTGAATGCAAATTCGGTTATACCTGTTTCTAGTCTTATGTGGAAAAGGGATGATCAAGTAAATTATACATACCTTTGGCATTGTAGGCTTGGTCATATTGGAGAGAAAAGAATTAACAAGTTGTACAAGGAAGGGTACCTTGACAAGTATGATTTGGAATCATATCCAACTTGTGAATCTTGTCTCAAAGGAAAAATGACCAAATCTCTATTTACTGAAAGTGGAGAAGAGCTTCTGAATTATTGGGACTAATTCATACAGATGTTTGTGTGCCCATGAAAATTCAAGCTAGAGGTGGATATTCCTATTTCATCACATTCACTAATTATGTCAAGATATGGATTTGTGTATATTATGAAATACAAATCTGAATCTTTTGAAATGTTCAAAAGGTTCCGTAGTGAAGTAGAGAAATAGATTGGTAAAAGTATCAAAGTACTAAGGTCTGATAGAGGTGGAGAATATCTTAGTGAAGATTTTACTATGTATCTTAAAGAGAATGGGATTCTCTCACAGTGGACACCTCCAATAACACCACAATACAATGGTGTGTCTGAAAGAAGAAATCGAACTTTATTAGATATGGTGAGGTAAATTTATGGGGATATGCTTTGGAAGAAGCAACATACTTAGCCTCCTTGGCATTTGACATTTCATTCATTTGTTGGCCCGTTATTTCGTTAATTATGTAATGCCTCTTAAACCAAACGTTCAATGGTCTAATGTAAAAGAGCATGCCTTCTTCCTCCAATGCTATGTCGATGGATATTGAGCTTTGTCCTTTGACTATTTGACTTGTTAGGGATATAGTAGATATGCTATAGATCCGGTCTCATATATGATGATTTGAATATATTTTTGTAAACGTTATTTGATATAGAAATATATGGCATTTGATATTCTTTTATCATAGTTATTTTTAATTGTTTGATTAATTTGATAAGGACCTTTATTAAATTTTGAAACTTATCATCGTGATGGAGATCATGAAAATGAAAGTGAAGTTTCTTATATTTAATCTAAATTTGTTCTTGATCGTAGGATTATTAATTTGGACATTAGTAATCCGGTTAGATCAATATTTATGTGAATGTCTTTATGGGATAAAGATTAGTTGATTTCATTAACTAAATCACATAGATAGATGATGCATGTAGAGATATGATCATTGGACCGACTCATTGGATAATTCTTAATGGTTAGAATTACCATAAACTGTCAATAGGATATTCTCTTGAAGAGTATGATGTAAGAGTTTCCTTTGACCTGAGGTCATCATAGTAATTGACAAGTAATTTATTGTGCTTTGATATTAGACACCTATGTCCCTAGGGCAATATTTGAAAGGATATTAGATACGATTAAATACTTGTAGAATTAGTGATTGATCAAGATGGAATCTGTCAACTCTTGGTAATGAGTTTAAGCTCCATGTTGTCATGAATTATAAACGACCAAACTAAGACATTGGCCAGGGCAATTGAATGAAAGGAGAAAAGAGTTTCTTAGGTTATTCAACGGTCGATTATATTTGACATGAACACATAGTTGGTAGCCTACTAGGATTTGATAGTTGAACCATATCCTGGGGTGACCTAGAGCTATAAGGACAGAAAGAATTACTACATTATTCTTCTACTGGTTCTTAAGAGTAAATTGTATACTTCATTCTATCTGGTCATTAAGGAGTGTTGCTAGATGTCACCCTTGATTAGTATATTGATTTTAGTATTGAACCTATGGGGTCGCACACTAACGAGTGTTCTGATCTTTGCTGAAGGATTAATTACTTTATTATTTGATAATTAAATTAAAGAATTTAATTAGTCAAATAAATTTAATTATCAGTCCAAACAAAGTATTTTTATATTGTTTGCTAGAACAGAGGATATAATTAATATTGTGAACAAATTAAAGTTTTCTATTTAGAATAGAAATTAAATTAAATTATATCTCTTGTTTGAAATATATATGTGTGTGTGAGAGAGAGATATATATATTTGATATTTATAATTAATATTTATGTATATATGAAATATATATTAAATATTAATAAGTTTAATTCAAAATTCACAAATAACTACTGACGGTACTAGTAATCCCATAAAAAATAGGTTAAACGTGAAATCCATACAAAAGGACGTTTCACGACTCCAACTTGTTTCTTTCTTGTTTTACAAAGAAAATTTTCAGTGCTTCGAATTGGACTTGATGGGAAGTCCATGAAACTCGGCAGCCACGTTACCCATTGAGAATGGGATTACAGATTCTCCGTACAAAATTCCATCAAGTTTATTTTTGAAATAAATTTTTACTTTAAGTAAATCATTACCTCAACTAAATAGTAAAATAATTTATAAATAATGTTATATAAAATGTAATAGAAAATATTTGCCGCGCTAATTCTTGAGAAGAAAAACTACTCTATAAAAGTGAAGAGTCAATACAAAACCAAGAGAAAAATAAAAAAAAGGGTCTTTCCTCCTCCTCTTTCTCCCCCTTAGTTTTCCTGCTTTTTGAAAGGCTGAAGTATAATTTCAGCCCTAAGAGCAAAAGAATTACCGTAAATAGGAGGTTGTTTTTTTTCAGCGTGATGTATATAACGACAAACCTTTTAATACACGATAGGTCATTATTACATGGGAGAAAAGATTGAATCCTTTTTTTGCTTTCAAAATAAAATATTTTTCCTATATCCTCCTTTGAACTTCCAGAAAGCAAATTCTATTCCTACTCTTTAAAAAGAATAACTAAAAATACTGATCCAAAAAGGACTTATTATTGATTTTCTAACTTCAACCTTCGGGATACTTTAAAGGCTCATACAAATATGGTTATTGATAAGTTTTTAAGCTAAAACAGAAGCAACCGGATTAATAGTAATGTTCAAATTTTAAGCTAACCAAATACTGCGCTAGCTACGCTACATCACATGAGAATTTGGATGTGGTCCAATAAGCTAAACACTAGTCAGTAGTCCACGTACGAATGCATGCTTGAACATAAAGTTTGTAAATATGATTAAATAAAGCAGATGGAAAGAAAAAGCAAAGTTATACTTGAATTACATGTTACTGTAGGTAAATCGTTATCTCCAAACTACCAATAAGAGTTCTCAACTGATCACGATTATGAATAATATATGTTTTGGCTTGTTTAGAAAATAAACTTCCATTTTTCATTTATTTAGAAATATATACTTTCCAAATTATTGAGGCACGTGTATCACATAATTGATATTACTATTTTATTGTGGCCAATAACATGAACCTCTCTTAAAAGTGCCTTCCACAAATCTGTCTTGCTGATTGTTAACTTTGTATTTTCTAGAAAGATCTTCCTTTTAAAATTTCCACGACCAAACCTCAACATTTTCATGTCAATTGACAAACCATGCCCCTTCATCTGATGATCAGAGACAATTAAAACCATCCTTATCTTTTACAGGTTTCTGTTACTTACATGCAAAAAGAAGTAAAACTACTAATTAATACGGAATGAAACAGAAGAAAATGGAGCTTCTCAAAAATCATAAGCATCTTTTGATCGCTTAAAGCTTATGAAATGAAAGATTTTAATATTTTCGTCTACGAATAATGTCTTCCCAACTTAGGGTAAGTAAAAGGAGTTTAGTATCCAAAATATTAAAAATAAAATAAAAAAAAGATTCTGTAATTACCCAAAAGTGACTTAATGAATGGGCTATTATCAATTTTAGCCCGCGACAGAAATTATTTATATTCGCTAGTCGAAAAAATATATAAATTTTATATAATCTTTATATATAGCATACACAACATATATATATACACAAAAATATATATAAATAATTTTTTTTATTATTATTTTTAAAACGACTATACAGTATCACTTTCCATTAATGAATACGAGGGACATAAACTGTTACGATTTAAAAGCCCACTAATAAAAGAACAGCGAAACTCACGCTAATTTCCAGGTCCGAACACCAAAATCTTCCCTTGCTATAAAATGGGGTAAAGGCTAAAGAGGATTAAACTTTAGGGTTTTTTTCCTAAACTTTATGGCAACCGGGCTTTGATCCAAATACACCATACTCAATATAAATAAAAATAATTTTAAAATATTATTACTTATTTCTATCTTTTCTATTCTATAACAAAATAGATATTTATTTTATATTCTATAATTGAAGCGTGAAATACGCCTATAGTGTTCTTTCTCTCTCTCTATCAGCAAGATTATCAATCATCTCTCTTCTCCTTTAGATGTCTCTCCCTTTTCCATCAAGGTAGCCGTCGTAACGGTCATTTTTGGTAGCGATGGTGGACTTTTTAAAGCGAAGAGAATATATCTTAAGCGAAGAGGGAGCAGGCGAACAGATTTGGCCATGGCTACGGATTGAGCTTTTGAAAATCTGAAGCAGAGTTGCCGGAGAGGTTTTGAGGACCGGATTTTTGTTCATCTCCATTTTTAGTTTTAATACGATGTATACAGTATTTTGCTTGGCCGAAAAACACCATTTTGGTCGAACTTTCTTCTCTTTTTTGCTATTGAGTCACATACAACGATACAAATACATTATATTCTATATAAATATACTGAAATATATTATGTTTTTGTATAAATATATATATATTTTTTTGCCTGTATTTTATGTATTCCGAAGGTCTGTATTCTTTGAATACAGATGAATATTGCTATAAATTTTATTTGTTTGAATACAGTTGAATTAAATACGGTAAATTGAATATAACGTATAATAATGAATAAGGAATATCGGTGAATTGAATACAATGTATATAGTCGAATTAAATAAAACTGTATACACTCCATTTCTTGATTTCTTATTGTTTTGAATACAACTGAATTCAATATAGAGATATTGAATATAATTCAATATTGTGCTTTCCGTTGTTAAGCACCCGTAATCACTATTTTTTAGGCATATTACCTCACTGTATTTATAAATACATTCGCGCGAATACATGAAATACAGAATTAAACAGTTGTAATCCTATTTTTTAGGCGGATTACCTATTTGTAAATACAGTCGCGCGATTACATGAAATACATCATAGTAGCAATGAATTTTTGTAGAATTTAATTTTGTTGAGTTAAATTATAAGTGATACACGCTAATTGATCCTTTTTTTCGTTATTAAACAGCTGGACTCCTTACTTATTAGGCAGATTCCGCGACTGTATTCGCGAATACAGTAGCGCGAATACAACGAATACAGTCCGATAGCAGCGAAATTTTGTAGAATTGATTTTGTTGAGTTAAATTAGGAGTAATACACGCTAATTGATCCTCTTTCTGTTATTAAACACTTGGACTCCCTACTTATAAGGCGAATTCCGTGACTGTATTCATAAATAGAATAGTACGAATACAATAAATACAATCCGAAAGCAACGAAATATTAGCTATAAAAAATAAATATGTATATGATAATTATAAGAAATTAACAGCACCATTAAACTACAATAATTTCTGAAAATTCATCATCTTAAATCGTAAATGTTCTATTGTCAGCTGATATGTTTCCTCACATTTCCCCTCCCATTCTCTTGCTCTAAACATGTAAATCATTGGAAGAAATTCTCACTGGTCCAAGAATCTAGAAAAAAAAATAAGAAATAAGTAGATTTATAAATGGTAATTAAAAAATAATTATAAATTTAAAAGTAATCGAAGTTTAGTCACTTTTTCATGTAAAAATAAAATTTGACCGAAAACATCCTTAAAAACCCGAAAATTCTAGCATAATATTCTGGAGTTTAAATTTTTACATATAAAATTTTAACATAATGTGCTGGAGTTATAACATAATATGTTAGAAGTTTATACGCATGAGCTCCATAATTCAACATATTATAATGGAATTTTTCGTGTGTTGGAGTTTCAACATAATATGCTGGAAGTTTATTCGCGGGAGCTCCATAATCCAACATATTATGTTAGAACTTTTTGTATTTCAGTAAAATAGTAATCATTTTTCAATGATTTTACTAAATCCAATTATTTTTTAATTATCAATCCGAAAACTGGCTAGCCCGTGCTATTTTGACAAGGAGCCTGATAGGCTTATCCTGTCTATCCCTGACTCTGGACTGAGTCAAATCAGACAAGTCCAGTAACGACAGAGACTTGGAGGCCCATGGGCTAGTCCTCGATACGTGAGCCTTTCCTAACGGCAGAAGAGATGGCGTCTCCATTTTCTCTCGCCATCACTTCTCCATCGACTCAATACTGACCGAACTGAACATTCTACCAAAAACCTAAGCGCTTTGCTATTTTATTGGTCTGGTCTATCGGCCGCCGTCGCAGCTGAATCCAGCAATGGCCGAAGTCGATACCTCAAATGCTCCATCCCTATCTGAGGTAATTAGCAAAATACTGCTGCAATTTTCAGCTTGCTGTTTGGTTTGCGCTTTGTGATCATACATGTTCAATTTTATCCTATCTTTGTTCATAAAAATTTTAATTTTGAAATACTTGTGATTTGTTTGAAGCTTTGAATTTGGAAATAAGCTTGATCTGTAATTTTGTTCTAGTTCTGTGACTGAGAATTTATTTATTTATTATTAATTTATTGAATAATGACATTTAGTGGAAATAGAAAATAAGAACTAGTTAATGATTTCAAAGAAATTCATTTTATAGTGATTTGCTTGAGTCTTTTCTTATCTAGATTTTGGTTTACACGAGCAGTTGATGGAGAACTTCCCAGTTATCAACTCGGAAAAACTGAATGGTGCCGAGAGAGCTTCCACCATGGGAATGATTAGGGATACACTCAAAAACTTCATTCTGCAGAACTCACATTACTCTTTTAAAGAACCTCAAAAGAAAGTCCTCCCTCTCTCCTGCTCTTCCCTCTACCTTTTGTCTGTTAGTGCAGCAGAAAAGGACCTTTTCACTCAATACATTGTCTCCATTTTCCTTTTGATGAAATAAGGTGTTATATTATTCGCATCAAGAAGATGCAAAAGAATACAAAAGAAGTTGGATTAGCTCCTACTACAAAAAAATCCTATGTCCAAAGACTTTGCTTAATGGGACCGATTATGCTAAATCTCATCCTAAAATATCCAAATTTTTACGAAACTTAATATTGGATTTGAAAAGTCTGAATTGGTTAACTGGTATTATCAACTTCAGGTATATGCAAGCAAACATTAATGCTAGAGTTATGCATTTCTCCATTTTTGTAGCTTGTATTAAAAAGACAATGATAGCAACAATAAACTTTATTAATTTAACTTGAATAAATTGAGAAAACTTAGAAAATAAATCTTATTGTCAAGATACTCTTTCATAAAGCATAGTTTGAAAAGGGGGACACTGTATTGAGACCTTTTTCGAGGTTCTTCGAAAGAGTATTATGAGTTATGCAAAATGAAGTTTTTGAGTGTATCTCTAATCATTCCCCGTAGGGGTGGGCATAATACCGATCGAACCAATAATTTTGGTTTTTTCGATTTTTCGGTCGGTTTGCGATTTATATTTTAAAAAAGTTTGGTGATCGGTTCAGTTTTTGGTTTTGGTGCCCCAATTTTCGGTTAAACCAAAAACCTGAAGTTTTAAAGTATAGATTTTGGTGGGCTCTTCTTCACCTATTATTCTCTAGCCCAATTTGCTAACCCAGTATAGTATAGTTTAGACAATGATTTCAGTTTACCAAGTCCCATTTCTATTTCCTCATTCAAGATTAGTTCCAGTTTAGACTAGGGTTCCAATTTATGTGAAAAGCAAAAGATAGCAGTTATAAGCACTGAGATGTGCCTTTTGTCTTCTACTGTTGTATTCCTTTCTATTCATGTTTCATGATACGTAATTGTCTCCAATTTTTCTTTGACGAAATGGAAATATTTGTATTTGAAATAATATCCATAGTTATAAATGTACTGCATGTTAGTTATATAGATATGAGAATAAATTAAAAATTGCTCCAAGGTGCATTAGTACTTAAACCGAATAACTGGAAAAAATGTCCAATTAACTTTTAGAAAAAGCTAATTGTGAAAAAAATTAAATTTTGAAGACCTTTTTTAGTAGAAAAAGCTCAAACAAAAACCCTCAAACCGACCGAACCGAACCAAACTACCGAAAACCGATAAAAACTAAACTAATATTG
Source organism: Nicotiana obtusifolia (assembly GCA_002018475.1). Lineage (NCBI taxonomy): Eukaryota > Viridiplantae > Streptophyta > Magnoliopsida > Solanales > Solanaceae > Nicotiana > Nicotiana obtusifolia. Next base: position 66,729 of record MCJB01028358.1, read on the forward strand.
GTTCGGTTATTGGTGCACCAAATGAAAAATCGAAAATCGATTAAACCGAACCGACCGACGCTCGCCCCTAATTCCCTGGGTGGAAGCTCTATCAGCCCATTTAGTTTTTCCATGTTGATAATCGGGAAGTTCTCCATCTTTCTTGCAGAATGAAGAATGTGTTTTTGCGAGTGAAGAAATGTGTTTTTGAGTATATAATGAGTGAATAACAAGATCAAAGATGAATGTGAGTTTTTATGTCAAAAGATTGACGCTTTCTTGGGTATTTACATAATCAGTTGATGGAATTTGAGGTCCATCTAGTGATCGAGGAAGCGAAGGCAAAGAGAGGAAAGCCAAGTAGTTTATATTCTTAGTGTGTGGGGTTTATGGGAAAACTATATGCTTTGTTCATTTCTAGAGAGAATAGCCACGCGAGTAAAGCAATGCAACGAAAAGTGAATTTCCATAAAATGGTTGTCAATTAGAAAGCTGTAAGGAGTTAAGATCTGTTTGTAACCAATTTATTTGAGCATATCATAAGTTAACATTACTATTAATAAAGAAACTTTGTAACAAATCTTTACTAAAATGTAAATGTGTTTACTTTTTCTTACAATTTCTTCACAAAAGAAAAAAGCTTCAAAAGCAATTGAATTGTTAAAGTCATCCTGAAGTAAAGCATTACTGAGTATATACTATTATGCTTAATTTAAGGAAAGTTCAACCTTATCAGCCCCTGGTCCGATCTAGTTTTATAAATAGGTACGCTCATTGCTTGGTGATATCATAAACATAAGAAAAAATTACTCTCTTTATCAGTTGGGGCAATGATGCTGCCAAAATTTGGCCAATGTTTTACCTTCTTACCTAGTATGGCCCACTTTGTGTATAACTTGAACAAATTATTCATTCCTTAGCCCAAAATTAAAGACAGTCTCATGAATGGAAGTGTCACTAAATGATGCCAAAATACGGGCAACACCAAGAACGAGCTCTCCATACTCAAAGTTGGTTTGCCTTTTACATTCTCTTCGGTGTCTTCGAAATGATTTTAAGCTGATGAGACTGTATTGTTTAGTTGAGGTAGTGTATTCAGTTTTTGAATGAGCCAATTAGGTGGAAAGTTTTATGGTCCAAATTGCAGAGATCATCATGGTCCTGGACCATGGAAGAAGAAATCCAAATCAAGATAAAGTTTCTTCCTTTCATTCATAATTTACCTTGTTCATTAATTCTATACTATATATGGTTTCTGCATGTGGCGGTGAAGTCGTTCTTCTCTTTACTGTGTTTAATTGAAAATTTGACTAATAGAAGTGCACCATTGAAGACTGTTCCAAACTTCAATTTCGAAAATTGGGTTTTTCGAGTTTGTAGTTGTTTGGATTGGGAATATCAAGAGGAGTTCAAAACTTAAGTTTGAAGTGATTTGGAATAGATTTGAGCTAGATTTGAGTTAAATATTAGAAGAATCATAAGGAAGGAGACGAAGTTAATTTTTGTATAATAGTGTATATGGGTGTATAAACACCCTTTATATATTATTATACGTTTTTATACACCTATATACATAATGTACCTGCCGTGTATAAAAGTGCAATTCTTATTTAAAATCAGTTCGAACCTCCATTAAATAACTTGAAATTGTATAAACAACCTCCTTAGACTATTTCTAACTGGTCTAAACCATACTCACTCCAAATTTCTCACAAAATCAAATTCGAAATTTAAAACTACTTATTTAAACTTGTTCAATAATGGGGAATTATCTTAAAAATCTAATTTTCACCACCCAAATAGATTTGGTTTGTTGAACTAAAGTTTGAGTCACAATTACTGGTTCAAAATTGGGTTAGAAGCTTGAGATTAATAACAAAAAAAACTGAAAAGCGATGTCGAGAACCTATTTGGAGTTGGATGTCGAACCTTGGCCAATTATTTTTGGGCTACAGCTTTGCAAAGTTATATATAGGCCATGTAGTTGAATGTATGTGTACTTTTCTCATACATAATATATACTGCAAGAATGTTGCACTTTTAAAGTAAATAAATAACACCATAATTTGCATTTCAGAAGAATGAAAATTTGTCGAGCATTTCCATGTGTGATCCAGCTTTATTTTGTCAAGACTCAGGAATTCATGTAGATTCTCCTGCAGATCAGTTGGATAACCTAGATCAACATTTTATTCTGGAGTAGAGCTTCTTGAAAATGCATAATATAAAATAAAATCGAAAAGGCCAAAAAAAGGCTTCTGGGGCCTTAAGTGAGTAGGAAGAAGGGAAGCGTATTCGTCTTGAAAGCGTACAACGTACACATAGACGGTTTAATTTTGTAGTTATAGCATCATAATTGCTATTATTGATTGCAGCATCCAATATACAACAATTATATTGATCCCGGCACTTATCCAAAAACAAAAAGTTTAATTCCGACAATGGGGAATCTTAGTCGTGAGTTGGTTGACTACCTGAACTTTCACCTTGTCGGTGAGGGTTCGATTCCGCATGCGAGGAGAAATTCCCTCTCCATTTTCCCTTCCCCTCCCCCTATAATTTAAACAAAGAAATCCAACAACTGAAATTAGATTCTATTCCAAAGTAATTTCAACAAGCCCATGGAGAGATTACTTCAATCACAAAATTGACATTCATTCTTATTAAAAATAACTAATTTGCAGTGATATATCTAAGTAATAGAATAAATCATACGCAACATTCAATTTTATCAATAACTTCAATCACAAAAATTGATTTCATTTTATTATTAATAAGCTATAAAAATATTTAATTTGAAGCGTTCAATTGTATATGTAGTTGTTTAAGACGATTTATGGATAATTTAGCTTTATTTGAGTTATTCTTATTATTTTCCTAACAATCTATTTATAAATCAAGAATTTGAAGAATGGAGAACGAGATAGGAATGTAGAAGAAAGGGAGAAGAAAAAAAAGCTAAGATAAGCCCAAAAGCTAAAGTAATAGAAGAACAAGAAGCACTACTGAAGTATACCAAGAGAGGAGGGGAAGAAGAACCCAAGCGTACCAAGAGAGGAGAAGAAAGGACAAGGAGAACTGAAGCGTGCAAGAGAAGAGTCCCAGTATACAAATAGCATAAAAAAAAACCATCTGTTGTCAATTTTTTCTCCTTTTTCTTCATCGTTTAACTTAGATTCAAAGAAGCAACTATGTCTTGCATGGTTCCCTTAGTGCCTCTTCCTCCGTGCGCACCTTCTTGAATTGCTCCCCTCACGTCATTGTTTTGTTGGAGCGGTCACCTTCGAATTGATCATCGAGTAGTGAAATGTGTTCTAACAGCTTTTCTTCACCTAGTTGTGAGCTTGTGACTTATTTAACTCTTCCACTTTGAAATGTTTCTCTAGAACTTTATATTATAATATCAGAAAATTTCAGCGCATAATAATAGTCTTTGGCTTTATTATTTTGCACTGAGATTGTCTTCGCTACTGATAAGAGTTTTTTGCTGCAAATGACAAACTTTGTCCTGTTCCTGGATTTGCAGCAATACTTGCTGAAAGCTCAGGAAGAGAAATCCCCTGAGGCAGCAAAACCAGTGGAAGAAACTGAGGTTAAGACCCCTTCAGCTGCTCCAACTGAAAAAGTTATTTCCAAAACTGAGGAAGATCCAGTGGTTGAGAGCACCGAAGTTTCCCCTGCACCTGAGGAAAACAGTGAAGCTGCAGCTGAATCAGCTGAAGCCTCTCCACCTGTCGATGCTTCCAATGATAAAAGCAGCGAAAGTACTGAAGATGAGACCTCGGGAAATGAGGAATCTTCTGTTGAAACCCCTGAGATTAAGGTTAGATCTGTTAACCATTAATGTTGACTCCTTTTACTAGCGATGATATGCATTGACGGTGTCTGTTGTATATGTTATGATCGGCAATCAGCTTGAGACAGCGCCTGCTGACTTCCGCTTCCCTACTACAAATCAGACAAGGCACTGCTTTACCAGATATGTCGAATATCATCGGTCAGTAAACACAGCTATACTAGCCCTACCTCCTTTTGTGTTTCTTTCTGTATGTCTTGTATTCTGATTGATTGGAGTAATAAAGTTTCATTTGTGTACAATTGGTTTGTCTTTCAGCTGTGTAGCTGCAAAGGGTGAAGGTGCACCTGAGTGTGACAAATTTGCCAAGTACTACCGTTCCCTTTGCCCTGGTGAATGGGTATGTTTGTTTTATAGCTTTAGGTCTTCATAGTTATATGCTTTTGGAAGTATGCTAAATCATCTTGATTCTCGTGTTTAACTAATCTTTTGGCAAATATGGGATGAATTATGTATTAGGCGTCTCCTAATGAGACGGAATTCCCATTGTGCAGTGGATGGACAGATTTAGATTTTTATGTGGATTTGACATTATGAAATTGGAACTGTTAGAACTTTAAATCACTAAGGTGGTCCGATGGTTCATGAACATGTAATGTTGGAATTGTAATGCAGAACTTAAATATCATAATTTCTGGATGGGAGGAGGGGAGGCATGGTGAGGCTTTGATTGACATCTCCTGAATTATAGACAACAAAACAAGTGAGTCTAGGGAAGAAAGGAGGGAGTGGTTGACACATGTCACAGGCAGTTGGATAAATCCAAATATGGGAGAGAAGGAGGGATGGGGAGGGAGAAGGGTAGGAGGGAGTTAGAGACCTGCTCTCAATATCCTGCATTAAAGAGGAAGATGGATACTTTTCTGTCTTTGATATATAGGAGATCCGAGCTGTGGCAAATTTGGGGGCATGATTTCTTGGGCAGTATTTCATATCAGCTGAAATGGGAAAACACATCCATTGACATTTGAGTTTGCTTTTTCAAGCTTTTTGCTGTAACTGTAGGAAAAGACTTGTGCTTGTGGATTTAAATCCCTAGGGCCATCCTAGGAGACCCAAGACGTTATCCTATTTAACTGAATTAGGAAGCGATCAAGTAGTAACCACCAGGATGACATCCTAACCCCAGCCCCGCGTTCCAATATATAGATTTTTACAGAACTTTCTTCATAACGCGCTTTCATGTGAAATTGTCTTTGATTATATATACACTCTGGAAGGTAGTGGTGAAAGTTTGGAATTAAACGATGAAGTAGTGGCTTTCTGGTGTGTATGGCTGGAGCATTGTTGTCAGCAATGTGGTAGTATGAAATTACTAGGAGAACTTGATATTGGTCTTGATATGTCTAGCTCTGTTGCGGGTTCAAGCGTAGCAATGTAGCGATGCAGTTTCCTGGTGGAGTTACCGTGAGTGAAGTCAGCAATTTAAGTATTCTCCGGGTAGTGATTGTGGTGCACATGGCTGAGATGTGCACTGTCAAGAGTTTACAGCTATGATCCCTAGTACTAATCGTGTAAGTCAAATGCAGCCAGTAGTGAATGATCAAATGCTTGAGTGAGGATATCTTTTTGTGGAGCACAGCAATTTTAGTGAGCCTAAAAACAAGATTAAACAAAAGTATTACCAAATAGGCCTTATCAAAAATAAAAATATTACCAAATAAGGACTATCTGAAGCAAGACCTTGTCATTTGTTAGATAGTTTTTCTGGCTAACACATAGGCGGTTTTTCTGGCTAACACGTGATATCTTCTTAACTCGTAAACTTTTGGCTCTGGTGGTAATTCTATTTTATGTGCCCTTACAATCTCATGTTGTCAGCTTCATGTGTGCGTTGCTTTTGATAATGGCTGCAGATTGACAGATGGAATGAGCAGAGAGAGAATGGCACCTTTCCCGGACCATTGTAAGTTGCGGTGCCCAATTGTTCTCGTCCTTGCTGCATCTGAATTCCCAAATGAATGGGGACTCCATTTTTGTTATCAATAAATTTTGGCGTGCTTATTGGAACTAACTCAAGCCTTCAATGAGTTCACAGCTACAAAAAAGTTGTTTCGGATCATCTCTTATTGAGTTATCATCTTCCTAAATACAATTTCGCGCATAAGTCTCTTGTAGTTTACTTGTGATGAATCATCTATTGTTCACATTTTATAAACAATTCGAACTGATGATTAATATCACACAAATAATGCTTATTTTTCCATCCCTATATTTAGCTCCTCTCACATGGCATGTGCCACCTCCTAGCTCATGCCTAATACCTGCTCATGGGATTTCTTGCCATTGTTCTCATTATACGAAGAAGATTATAGTTTTAATCAAGCGAGTAATAGAAATATAAGATCTCAATAACCTGGTTTAAGGATTTTTATGATAAAAACAAGGAAAACCTGTCTTTCCTTCCAAGGAAAGCTGGTTTCAAAATGTGAGTTTGCCTCAGTGTTAGGACTTGTCTAAGGTTATCTTGTCATGCACCAGCCTAAATAGGATATACCTTGATGTATGATTGAATAAACGATTATTTATTGACGAAACGCCATTATTCTGTGCTGCATGCCCGTAAGGTTAGAGAACTATGAGAACTGCACGATTGCGTGCCCTCAAGTTCTGAAAATCGTTATTATTGGGTTATAACAACGGTCAGTTCTCTCTCTGGTATTTTCCTCCCTTAATGTATATGGCAGATTCTACAGTCCTTTGCATCTTGCACTCTTTATGCATGCACCAAGCAAAAAATTATATTTGATTTGTACCTTCACCTTACATTTTTACGATTTGTCCCTTTACCGATTCATTTATTTAAAACCATAAGAGACCCAATAGAATTATTGTGACTAACAAATAGAAAAGACATCATGAACGATTCTGGGTAGATATGCACCAAAGGAAAAGCAACAATTTTCTTGACCATTGAGTAGTAGAGTGCATAGGATTCCTACATGAGCTGATCGCCCCTAGGGCAGCAATCTGCACCATGCAATAATTGGTATGCCTAAGTCTCTGAAATATTTGGGTATAACTAGAACCAGAGTAACTTCAGCGGGTAGCATATATACCAAAAGCCAAAAACAGAACTCCTAATCAAAATTGGTGGAAAGAGAAGAGAGAGGATAGGACCACCAGAGAGATAGATGTCTATGTGGAGACGCAACTAGCAGAAATTCTTGCTGAGGGGTAGAGAGAGAGAGAGAGAATAGATAACTACATTAGGTGTGCAAACAGAAGGAACTCAAGATACCAGGCTTTTATGAAGGCACTCCACTTCCAAATTTAAAGACCAAGTAGAACCACAGAAGGGGTTAGCAACTGAAGGAAGAAGGTGCATGTAAGATTTTTCTCATATATTGTTGGCATTCATTCTTTTCAAATTCACAGTAGAGAGAGAGAGAGAGAGATGAATACAAGGTCTAACTATTTACGAACCGGGTCAAACTAAGGCAACATCCTTAAATTTTAAATCAATTTCCTAAAGGGCACCAAGTATTCTTGAATGATAACTTAAGTAGTAGCGTAGATATCCCAATAATGGTAATGCTGAAGAAATGATAGACTATGTCAACTAAACTCAAATCCACAATTGCTTGGTTTTAAGCTGCAAGTCTAAGGAACAGACCAAAGAACTCGCACTAGCAGCATCAGTAATGACAACCAACCTTGTGGAGCAACGCACTGAAATGAGAAATACCAAAAATGTCTGATGACACAGCATCAAATTTCCAGTACCTGACATTCATCAAGATCTACTTATCCATATCATTGTCTCAGAAACAACCAAAATGAAAGAACTTCCAGGATAAAGAACTCCTTCCATCAAGAATTTCACATTAACAAAGCAGGAGCACTCCTATCCCCTTAACTAGCCAAATGTACCTATGCTCGGTACTAGAATCCTTATAGTTCCTAAAAACAATCCAGTAAAATACAGTAGCATTCAAATTGATATTTTCAATTGGCATTTTAGACAACCTCTTCACGTCAATTCTCTGTTGCTCCACACATATTTATGATAAGAAAATGGACATGTGGCCTATCTCCACCTCAAAAGCTAGCTCGTGAGGCGAGTACTGCCCAAGACCATACAAGGAGAACCATTTAAAAATTCCCAACCGATGGGGAGCTCAACATATTATTACTATTAAGAGTCTTGACAAAAGATATATTTGCACAGACTTCCTAATGAAAAGACACTATATCAAACTGTCAGGATCTAGAAGCAGTTCAAATCCTTTTAAAGATTATTATTTGAAGAAATTGATGTAAAGAGAAAAGAACTACATCCACCTAAAGTATTACCTGAGAGGCCGAGCAAAGAACTACAAAAAAATGGTTGTTGTTAACAGCATTCTTTTTGACATCCCTAGTCATACAAGGAAACCAATATGTTCCTGGCCATATTGCATCATACAAAGATGCATACCAGAACCAAAGCTTAAAATTTCTGCACACAAGCTGATCCAAGAAGAAAGTTTACCAAAGCTAATTCATATATCCTCATACACCGACATAAATGACTGCGTCAAAGTAGAAGCCCTTGAGTAACACTAACTATGATTCGGTTAACCCATGAATCAGCAAAATCAACAACATGAAACCCTATAAATTTCACATTGAAGAGATTCCATTAAAGCAAACATTCAAATGCTAAATAAGCTGTTGTGACAACTAAAGACAGCGAGACTGGACAACATATGGTTTATACCCAACAGCAAATCACACATAACAAACTCCAATTTTATATAAAGAAATATGCCACTTGTCAATGTAGAGAGCTAAACTACACAAATTTAGCAATTAACAGAACTACAAACAGAAACAGAACTAGAAAAGCAAGTTCACCCTAAGTTAGTTTACTTTTGAAAGATGTTAATCCCCGAAGCTTCCATAGCTTCGCGCACCAGCTTCCCCTGCTCAGTAATCAGCTCCACCCTCCTGAAGCACAAGTCAAACTCAGCTAACTTCAAAGACGTCAATTTTTCCTTCATCTCATTCCTCTTCTCAATACTAATCAACCCAGAATTCTCTTCAAGCCACTTCTCCAGTTCAGCAACACTTCTCTCACACGAAACCAAACTCAAATTCAGTGCAGCAACCCCTATATTTTTCTCCCTCTTCACCACCTCAGCACTCTGTTCCTCATCTTCCTTCACTGCATCCTCCAATAATACCACATCATCTTGACCCTCACTCTTACTTTGCCCCTTTTTTGAAGTTGTTCCATTCTCCACTACTCTATCAACTTCTTCAACTTTCTCACCCTTATTATCAGTTTTCTCTTTGCCCCAAATCTTTTTGGACAATTCATAAGTTTTTTGCTCATGGGGTTTTGAAAAGGTTCTCTCCTTTTTTCCTTTTTTCTCTTTCCCAGCATTGTTCTCATACTTCTTCTTCAACCTCCTAATCTTATCTTGCAACTGTGTCTTACTCACGTCTACATGCAAAGATTTTTTTATAAATTCATGAAACGCACTCAAATCAGCAACCGGGTCGGATTTTTTCTTGGACCTGTAATCAATCATGCCCTTTAAAATAACAATTTCGTCATCTTCACTCCATAATCTCTGAAAAAGCTGCCTTTTCACATCCTCAGTGGGTGTTTTTTGCTTCACTGGAGTTTCAATCTCTTTTTTGGGTGTCTTCTTAGACCTCTTAGATTCCTTGGTTTCACCATCGTCCACCGTCACCGGCCGTTTAGCTCTGGCACCGGCGGTTGACTTCGCCGGAGGAGGAGAAGTGGGTTTGGCAGTAGCATTTGGTTTGGATCTAGGCTTGGGAGCAGATTTGTTTGGGTCGTCCATGGGTTTGGATGCTAAGGGTTTTACTATAACCGGGTTTGGTTTCTGGGTTCCAGGTTCGGATTCTGATTCAGACTCAGACTCAGACCCGGACCCGGATTCCTCTGCAGAAGAAGAGGAATCTTCAGGTGGTTGAGGCTTCTTTGGAGCGGCAACTGGTGGTTTTTTCAGGGGTGGTTGTTGTTTTTCAGGTTCGGGTTCGGTTTCTGACTCTGACTCTGATTCAGATTCAGAATCTGCGTTTCCCGGGGAAGAAACTTCCATTTCGTCGCCGGATTCTTCTTCCTCCTCGGTATGCTTCTTAGCCATTTGAAAGGGTAAAGGGTTTAGGCGATTAGGGCAAAGCCGCAAAGGTTATTAGTCTACAGAATAGAGAAGAGAGTGGATTATAGCTCTGTCTCCCTCCCTCTTTTTTCTTTTAAGATCAAGGACTTCGCTATCGATAAATGAGAATGCCAATGGGAATTAACCACTTTTTCTTTTTCAAGGTTAAGATCCCGTTTAATCATAAATTTGTTTTAAAAAATATTTGTTTATAAATTGTAACTATTTTTTTTAGTAGATTTTGATAATAAAATATTCAAATTCGAAAATTGCTCTAGAGTACTTTTTAAATTTTTTTTTACTTGTAAAACTTTAAATTCTTTTCAAGTAAATATATATTCAGACATAATTTTAATTTTTAAAGATTATTTTTTATCTTATTTTCAACACTCAATTTTTTTAAGTTTCAATCAAATTTATATCCAAACGCTAGCTACAATTCTATCCAAATATTTAATTTTATAGATTAAATATTAAAGTATGAAGTAGTAAATTAGATACTGGTTTTTATATATATAAATATATATATATACATACATATGACTAATAAATTATGTGGTAAGTTCTTACCATGAGATTACGTCTGTACATTTAAATGGCGCTAGTTAGCATAAATATCAACCAAATCAAATTACGCGTAAAACAAGTTCTAGATAGTTTTTGTTTTAGTAATTTTTAAAAGTTTTATAGTTTATCGGAAAAGGGTTAAATATATATACTATAAAAAAAATTAAATAAAATAGAAGGGATGAGTAAAATAGGTTAGGGGCATCCACCTCATCAAATATAGAATTGGATGTCCACCTTGGATAAAATTAAGGAAAGAGGGCTATACTTGAACAAATAGTATAACGACTGGAGTATATTTAGATTCAAAGTATAACGAGGGGTATATTTAAATATTTTTTCATAATACATTGATATGTTTGAACATTTTTCGTAGTTTTATAGGTGATTCGTTACTCTTATTTTTCTTGATTTATTGTATTGATTAATTAAAAAATTAACTTATATCCTTGTATCTTGATCTATTTGCCTATCTTTGTCATTATAGTTATTTGGTTTTATTTAAGAACGTAATCTCAATAAGTTACAACATCCATAATATTTGTAGAACAAATATTAGCTTATATTCAAGTCCGGCTTACGAGCTTTCAGGTGAAATACTTGGTGCTTATAGCCAGTAGTTAAGTAGAAATGTATTCGTTATATTGAAAAGGCGAAATACATATACAGGCCCTTAAAGTTGTCAGAAATCCCATTTAGACACTTGAACTTAACTTTGTTCCAATTGAACACAATACTATGTTCATAATCATTACATATTAGGCACAACTGGCTGACTACTCAGCCAGGTATTATATTAAGTGAAGCACGTGGTTTTAAGTGCAACTGACGTAGAAACCTAACTAATTAAAAGATGCCAACTATTTAAATACGCCATATCAGATTTCTAAGTAGGCACAAAATTAAAAGACTCGTTCATTACTAAGTAGGCCCTCGTTCTCTCTTCCCGTTAACCCCAATTGAAGAATGGCGATTAGAGGTCCGAAAAATCCATAGCAAAATTCCATCAATTATCTTCGATTCTTACTGTATTTCCAGTTTATTCGCTTCGATTTATCACTAAAATCATTTCTTCTTTCGTATGTTGTGGGTTATATGTTTATTTACGGTTGATTTGCGAAAGTTATCAATTACAATTTGAAGATTCGAGTTGGTCTTTTGTGAAGACTGTCAACGACTAATGTTATTGGACTGTCTATGACTCAAGCGGTATTATTTTTCCATTTATGTAGTATGCATTGATCAATTTTAGGGTTTTCGAAATTCTAAGTTAGGGTTTTTTTTGGGGTTTTCCTTCGAAATATTCTGTCAGCTTTTGGTAATATATTTTTGGGATTTTCTTTGAGGGAATCTTATAGATTGTTATATTAGAACACGCTTTCACTATAGGGGTGCATTTATCAATGATGGGGGCCTAGCATATATCGGGGAAAAGGAATCCCAAGCAGTTTTTCCTATTGATAAAGACCATTTTTCGATGATGAAACTGCTATGTTATACTAAAAAGTTAAGGTACCTCACAGTTGAAGGATTTTATTATAGAACCTCAAAAAGTGACGACTGTTTCAAGGTTAAATATGATTCTCATCGGTTAGAAATTGTAAAAGACCTAATACATTGTGATTTTTTGAATTTATATGTGCTGCATGTGGTTAATGAGCCAGAGGTGGTTGAAATTATGGGCCAGGCACCTCACTAATGAGCCAGAAGTAGGTGAGATGGAATGAAAAAAAGTTGGAAAGTTGTTGCAAAGAATGAAGGAACAAGGCTGCTAGATATACAGGAAGGTTAGGGGGTGATGAGCAGTTGATAGTTCAGAGGCAGATAGTGATGACAGTAGAGATGAGTTAGATCCTGAAACTGTTAGGGGTGTTGACCTACCTGCTAGAAGAAAGAGTAGTAAGCTAAGGTATTATGATGATTGTGCTGTGGCTATATTTGAAATTGGGATGATATTTGAGAATGATGTAAAATTTAGGAAGGTTGTGGCAAAGTATGCTATTGAATACAAAGCCCAGTTGAAACTAAAACCTAATGAAAAAGAAAGTGTGAGGGCGACATGCAAAGAAAAGAGATGCAACTGGTTGTTGTATGCTGCACTTGATAGAGATTCATGTGACTTTATGGTGAAAAATTATCACCATGTGCACAAATGCAACACTTTAAACAAGAACATGTCGTGTACCGCTAAGTTTGTTGCAAATAAATTCAAGGATGAGATTACTAAACAGCCTTATATGAAGATTTGGGAACTTCAGGAGCTATGTAGAGATAAATTAGGCTTGTATAATGGTAGGACAATCTGTCATAGGGCAAAGCAAAAGATTATGATATAGTTTATGGGTGACTGGAAACCAGAATTTGCTAGGTTGTGTGATTATGCTGATGAAATCAAACTAACCAATCATGGCAGCTCATGTTGGGTAAGGACTGATAGAGAATCTGATCCTGGAAAAACTTTATTTGTTTATTTCTATGTGTGCTTTGATGCTTTGAGGAGGGGTTGGTTGGAAGGATGTAGAAGAATAATTTTGGTTTTAATGGCTGTTTTCTTAAGGGTGTTTGTAAGGGTGACTTGTTAGTTGCAGTTGGCAGGAATGGAACCAGCAAATGTTTCCAATTGCCTGGCTGTTGTAGACCAGGAGACCAAGCATAGCTGGTTATTTTTCATTAATTACCTGATAGAAGATCTTCAATTAGGAAGTGGACAGGGGGTTACTGTGATGTCACATATGCAGAAGGTAATGTGATGTTTATTCTATCCTAATTTTAACTATTGTTTTGTATGTTATTCACTAAATGTCTTATTCTTGTTTGTAGGGGCTTGTGCCAACTATACTTGGACTTCTACCTGACTGTGAGTACAGGATGTGCAAGACAGATCAGGTCCAACTGGCAGCAACACTGGAAAGGAGAGGAGAGGAGAAAGCAATTTTGGAGATGTGCTAAATCAAGTTATGAAGTCAAATTAAAAGATGAGATGACAAAACTTGATAAGCTTGGTAAGCATATTTGTGAAGACTTGTTTAAAAAAAAAAAAAAAAAAAAAAAAAAAAAAACATGGTGTATGGCATACTTTAAAGAGCATGCCAAGTGTGACATTGTTGAAAATAATATGTGTGAGGCTTTTAACTCCTGGATTTTAGCTCCTGAAAATAGTATGTGTGAGACATTAGAAATGCTGAAATGTTAAAATTTGCTGAAACTTGGACATCAGACATATCTCCTATGGGTAGGTTGATATTAGAAGACAGCAAGAAACTTTCCAGGAGATATCAGTTTATGCGGAATTGTCAATATGAATGTCAAATAAATGAAGGTATAAAAAGATTTATTGTTGATCTGAGAATGAGAACATGTACTTGTAGATTAACGAACGAATATTAGAAACATTCTACGAATTTAGTGTTCCTAAAAATATTCAGATTAGCTTGGAATGAACTAGTAAGGGCATTTCAATTCTTTTTTTTTAAATATCAATCACCTTAGTCTAAGATGAATTGCGCACACTTCTTTCTGTCTTCTTGATTTTTGTCCTCTTTCTACTTTTTGGATACATTAACTATTGACTTACACTGCACAATTGATTTGTGAATTTGAATCTCCTTATTCAGTTGATTTGTTTCCAGTTCAATTTTCCATTTGTTTCAAATCAAATATTTTGGTACTTCCACTATTTGATAAATTTCCAAACAATATTTAATTGAAGAACACATTCATTTATTAATGTCGATTTGAGTTGGTCTAGTGCAACTTATTGTTGGGTTTAAGCTTGGTTAGCTTAAAATAAAAAAATGAAAAATAGAGGGAAAAATGAAATACTTGAATTTCCCTCCTTGACAAAGGGACATTGTCCCATATTGGAGGAAGAAAAGGCTTTTGATGGGTATATATACAATTGCTCTTCTTCTAGCTCTTAAAGAATTAAGAAGAAGGCAAGCTTCGCGCCGCCATCGTCGTCGCTCGCTCGGCTTTGGCTTCGGTCAAAGATTGATTGATTAATCTTTTTGGACAAAATTTCTTCAATTATTTAATAAAATATTATATAAATTTTGCTCCTGTTTTTAAGTGATTGTTCTGAAGAGTTGTGAACTTTCAGAAACATCCCGTTTTTAAGTGACTGTTTTGAAGAGTTGTGAACTTTCAGAAACAGTATTTCCATTGGCTATAAATCCGTTTCATTCCTCAGATTCTTACTTACGAATTTTCTGAACTTCAACTCTTCTTCTTCTTCTGCACAAACATATTCCAGTGTGATTTACAACCATTAAGTGGTTCACAGTTCATCAAGTTTTAGGTACCGATACTTGGTGAGTTAAATTGTTCTATCCTGGGAGGATAATATTCCAACACCTCGGGTACTTGAGGGGAATAATTTCCTTAAGGACACACTGTGTATTCAGTGGGCTCGATTTATTTCAAAGTTACTGTTTAATTTTTTTTTTTTGTAGTACAGATTCATAACAAACACTTCGCGAATGCGTTCACACATCTACGATCGTATAGGCTTAAAGTTTGATGCCCAGTTGACCACTCCTCTACGCGATCGCGTGGACCTCCTCACATCCGCGATGACTTGAGCCTCACAAAGCTACGCGAATGCGAACGCAGAGAACAAATTCCCAACTGCCAACAACAACTCTTCGCGATCGCGTCTCCTTCTCCGTAATCGCGAAAGAGGAAACCGGATGTAGACAATCAGCAGTTCCTCAAAGCCCAAAATGCACCGAACATGATCCGAATCACACCCGATGCCCTCCGGACCCCATCCAAACATACCAACATATCCTAAAACATCATACAAAATCGCTCAAAGCCTCAGATCACATCAAACAACACTAAAATCACGAATCGTACATCGATTCAAGCCTACTGAACTCATAAACTTCTAACTTCCAATACTAATGCCAATACATACCAAACCAACTCCGATTGACCTCAAATTTTGCACACAAGTCATAAATTACACAACAGATCTATTCCAACTTCCGGAAGCAAACCAACCACCTCGGCAAGTCGCATAACAACAAATGATCAAAACATAAATAATAAATAGGAAAACGGGGCTATAATGCTCAAATCGAACTTCTGTTCCGCCGACCGAGAAATCGGGGAAATTTTCTGGAGCCAACTTCAAAGGATGGCAGCAAAGGGTATTTTTCTGGCTTACCACACTTGGTATGCAGAAATTCACCAGTGAAGAACCTCCTGTGCCTATCGCGGACATGCCGGACAACGAGAAATTTATAATTGTTGAGGCATGGAAACTGGCAGATTTTCTTTGCAAAGGCTATATCTTAAGTGCTTTGGATAATGACTTGTACAATGTCTATAGTGCTATGAAGACTTCGAAAGAATTATGGGACATACTTGAGAAAAAGTACAAGACTGAAGATGCATGCTTGAAGAAGTTTGTGGTTGCCAAGTTTCTAGACTATAAAATGATAGACAGCAAAACCGTTGGAACCCAAGTTCAGGAGCTTCAACTTATTTTTCACGGCCTTGTTACTGAAGGTATGGTCGTGAATGAAGCATTTCAAGTGGCTGCAATGATTGAAAAATTGCCTCATTCATGGAGAGATTTTAAAAACTATCTTAAGCACAAAAGCAAAGAAATAAATTAGAAGATCTTGTGATTCGTCTCAAGATTGAGGAAGACAACAAAACAGCAGAGAACAGGTCTCGTGGAAATTCAACGATTATGGGAGCTAACATCGTTGAGGAGACTGCTCCAAAAAGTAAGAAGAGGAAAAGGTCTTCTGGACAAGCTAAGGAGCAGAAAAAGAAATTCAGGGGCAACTGCTACAACTGCGGAAAGGCTGGTCAGAAAGCCCCTGATTGTCGTCTCCCGAAAAAGGATAAGAAGAAGGGCCAGGCCAACATACTAAAGAAGAATGAAGATATTGATGATTTGTGTGCAATGCTTCCGGAATGCAACTTAGTTGGAAATTCGAATGAGTGGTGGATTGACTCTGGAGCCACTCGACATGTTTGTGCTGTCAAAGAAGCATTTGCGACTTACTCTACTGCTGGTCCCGAAGAAGAGCTTTCTATGGGAAATACTGCAACAGCCAAGATTGAAGGTTATGGGAAGATATTTCTAAAGATGACTTCCGGCAAGGTGTTAACGCTCAACAACGTCCTTCATGTTCCTATTATTAGGAAGAATCTAGTTTCTACTTCTTCACTTGTTAAGAATGGATTCAAATGTGTATTTGTTTCTGACAAAGTTGTTGTAAGCAAGAATGAAATATATGTTGGAAAGGGCTATCTCACAGAGGGCCTTTTCAAACTAAATGTAATGGTTGTTGACAGTATGAATAAAATTTCATCTTCTTCTTATTTATTGGAGTCAAATGATTTATGGCATATTCGTTTAGGACATGTCAATTACAAAACCTTGCGGAAGTTAATTAATTTAGAAGTATTGCCTAAATTTGAGTATAATAAATCAAAATGTCAAATATGTATTGAATATAAGTTTGTAAAACATTCTTATAAGTCTTTTGAAAGGAATTCAAATCCTTTAGAGTTAATTCATACTGACATTTGTGATATGAAGTCGACACCATCTCGAGGTGAAAAAAAGTACTTTATAACTTTTATTGACGATTGTACTCGATATTGTTATGTTTATTTGCTTAATAGTATGGATGAAGCAATTGAAGCATTTAAGCAATACAAGAATGTAGTGGAAAATCAATTGAATAAAAAGATCAAAATGATTAGAAGTGATAGGGGTGGAGAATATGAATCTCGGTTTGTAGAAACATGTTCGGAATATGGAATTATCCATCAAACTTTTGCCCCGTACACACCTCAATCCAATGGAATTGCGGAAAGGAAAAACCGGACATTAAAGAAAATGATGAATTCTTTATTAATAAGCTCCGGATTACCGCAGAATTTATGGGGGGAAGCTATCCTTACAGCTAACCGAATACTCAATAGAGTACCCCACAGCAAACGCAATCTATTCCATATGAAAAATGGAAAGGAAGAAAACTCAACTTGAAATATTTTAAAAGTGTGGGGGTATTTAGCAAAGGTACAAGTACTTTTACCCAAAAGGGTAAAAATCAGACCAAAAACTGTAGATTGCGTTTTCATTGGATATGCTACAAACAGCAAAGCATGTCGGTTTTTGTTTCATAAATTTGATAATCCCGAAATTCATGTTAATACGGTAATTGAATCAGATAATGCCGAATTCTTTGAAAACATCTATCCGTAATAAATTGAATGCGAGTCGTTAAGTAAAAGACTTAAACGACCACGGGAAAAACCAAAGGAAATCTTCTAAGTAATGAAGATCCAAGGCGTAGTAAACGTTGAAGAACATCTACTTCCGTTGGACCTGATTTTGTTACATTCTTACTTGAAAATGAACCTCAAACATTCAAAGCAGCTATGTTATCTTCTGATTCAGCATTTTGGAAAAAGGTAGTCAATAGTGAGATTCAATCAATTTTGGATAACCATACATGGGAATTGGTTGATCTTCCTCCAAGAAATAAGCCTTTAAGTTCGAAATGGATCTTTAAACGAAAAATGAAATCTGATGGCACTATTGACAAATATAAGGCAAGACTTGTTGTCAAAGGTTATAGACAAAAGGAAGGGCTTGATTATTTTGACACTTACTCGCCAGTAACGAGGATAACATCTATTAGGATGTTAGTGGCACTGGCGGCCGGGTATGGTCTTGAAATCCATCAAATGGATGTTAAAACAGCTTTCTTAAATGGAGAAGGGAGGAAGAGATTTACATGGAACAACCTGAGGGTTTTGTTGTTCCGGGTAAAGAAAAGAAAGTGTGCAAACTTGTTAAGTCTCTTTATAGACTTAAACAAGCACCCAAACAATGGCATGCCAAATTTGACCAAACAATGTTGGCAAGTGAGTTTACAATCAATAAGTGTGACAAATGTGTTTATACTAAAAACACTCCAGGTCATGAAGTCATTGTTTGTTTATATGTTGATGACATGTTGATAATGAGCAAAAATATGACAGATATAAATGCTACTAAGCGCATGTTGGCTAGCAAATTCGACATGAAAGACTTAAGAGTTGCTGATGTGATCTTAAAAATCATAATTCACAAGACTACACAAGGTCTAGCATTACTACAGTCTCACTATATTGAAAAAGTACTTGATAAGTTCAAGTATCTGTATTTCAAGATTGCCAAGACTCCAATTGACGTGAGTTATGCACTTCAAAAGAATGAAGGTAAAAGTGACTCACAACTGGACTATGCAAAGAGTCTTGGGAAGTTTGATGTATATCATGAATTGTGCGCGACCGGATATTGCGTGTGCTATTAGCAAACTGAGTCGTTTTACAAGTAATCCTAATAAAATACATTGGATGGCAATGAAATGAGTTTTAGGGTATCTGAAACATACCCAAAATGATGCTCTACATTATAACAAATATCCCTCCGTGATCAAAGGATATAGTGATGCAAATTGGATCATTGGGTCATCTGAAGGTAAATCCACGAGTGGATATGTTTTCACAATTGGGGGTGGAGCAGTATCTTGGAAATCATCTGAATTCATAGCTTTAGATAAGGCCAGTGAAGAAGCCGAATGGCTCCGGAATTTCTTGGAAGATATTCCATTTTGGCCCAAATCTTTGGCACCTATATGTATATATTGTGATTTTCAAGCGGCAATAGGCAGGGCAGGGAGCGTTATGTATAACGGATGATCTTGTCACATACAACGGAGACACAATACCGTTAGACAATTACTCTCTAGTGGTATTATCACTATTGAATACGTAAAGTCAAGAGATAATGTGTCGGATCCACTTACAAAAGGCATATCTAGAGAGGCAGTTGAAAGATCATCAAAGGAAATGGGGTTAAGGCCTAGGACAAGTCATCATGGCCGTAACTCTACCTAGCAGACTGGAGATCGCAAGAGCTAGGTTCAAAGAGATCAAACAAAGTTGTGAATGACGGTTCAACATTGTCAAATAACTCAATCTACTCCCGTGATGAAGACAATATTCAAAAATCGAGGTAGAGCATTAAGGCTTTTTTGATGAGTCAATAAAGCTTAAAGTTTTTAATGATTTGCTAAGTCTGGCAGAATATGACCAGATAGTGTGTCTATAGGATTACACGTTTAGAAATCACCTATATGAGTGTGCAGTATAAGCCGCTTCAAGGGGAATGAAAGTAAAGGCTCATTCTCTAAGCACTCTTGAAACCAAGTGGTATTCATGGCTGAAACGAACACAATTGTGAGAATCATAGATTGTTAAGGGTTAATTGTATGACTTATGTTGTCTAGGTGTACAACAAAGCTCGACGGTTCAAAGATATCAAATCTATCGATTGACCGAGTATATCCGATATAAGTTCACTACGAAAAGTTCAAAGGGCAACCTACTTATCCAGATGCAATTAATCTTTGTATGTAAGTCACACACTCGTCCGTGCATTTCTTTTTCTTATAGTCATTCCCCATTCATGTGGGGGATTGTTGGGTTTAAGCTTGGTTAGCTTAAAATAAAGAGTGAATAGGA
The DNA here is from genome assembly GCA_002018475.1 of Nicotiana obtusifolia. Classification (NCBI taxonomy): domain Eukaryota; kingdom Viridiplantae; phylum Streptophyta; class Magnoliopsida; order Solanales; family Solanaceae; genus Nicotiana; species Nicotiana obtusifolia. Next base: position 86,793 of record MCJB01028358.1, read on the forward strand.
AATGGAGCGAAAAATAAAATACTTGAATTTCCCTCCTTGACAATGGACATTGTCCCATATTGGAGGAAGAAAAGGCTTTTGATGGGTATATATACAATTGCTCTTCTTCTAGCTCTTAAAGAGTTAAGAAGAAGGCAAGCCTTCCGCCATCGCCGTCGCCGTCGCCGTCGTCGCTCGCTCGGCTTCAGCTTTGGCTTCGGATTCGTATTCAGATTTGGTCAAAGATTGATTGATTGATTAATCTTTTTGGACAAAATTTCTTTAATTATTTAATAAAATATTAATTAAATTAGCCAAATATCCAACTCGAACCGGATCGGTGCGCGACCCGACCCGATTCATTTCTTCCCAGTTTTTATTTAAATTTCCCTCCTATTTTTAAGTGATTGTTCTGAAGAGTTGTGAACTTTCAGAAACATCCCGTTTTTAAGTGATTATTCGGAAGAGTTGTGAACTTTCAGAAACAGTACTTCCATTGGCTATAAATTCATTTCATTCCTCAGATTCTTACTTACAAATTTTCTGAACTTCAACTCTTCTTCTTCTTATGCACAAACATATTCCAATGTGATTTACAACCATTAAGTGGTTCGCAGTTCATCAAGTTTTAGGTATCGATACTTGGTGAGTTAAATTGTTCTATCCTGGAAGGATAATATTCCAACACCTCGGGTACTTAAGGAGAATAATTTCCTTAAGAACACACTGTGTATTCAGTGCGCTCGATTATTTCAAAGTTACTGTTTAATTATTTATTTATTGTAGTGTGAGCACCTAATTTTTGACTATATTTGAATTTTTCATCACCTTTTTGTATGTAAATATTTGCTAAGTTTAATCTTGATATTGTAGCCTTTATTTCACTTTTTAGTAGGTTTATTTGATAAAATTAAAAATAGTAGTTTCTTATTTTTTCTAGTTTAAAATATTAATGTAGTATTTTAATTTATCTTTAAAACAAAAGGCAAAAAAAAAAAAAACTAATCAAAAATAGTCATTTGGAAAAAATTCCCCTCTATCTTACTTAACAAACTAGCACATGATATAACAGATTTAGTTGGGCAAAAAGACAAAAACCCCAAAATTCCTTTCTTGCTCTCCAATTCACACCCCAAACACACTCCCATTCAGCTATAAACAAACACACACACACAAAAAAAAAGAAAAATCTGGAGAGGAGGAGAGCACGAGAGAAAACAGAGAGAGATAGAAAGAGGCGACACAGAGAACACAAAAAAGGTGAAGAGAAAAACCCGAGCGCCCCTTTCTTCTTCCCCAAGCGAAAACGCAGCAGCTTTCTGCCATGATACTACCACAAAATCTCCATTAAAATACCTTTAAAACAGCCATGAAATCCTTACAAATCCAGCCCTTTAAACATCCCCTCTCAAGTCATGAATCACCTCTCTGGCAAAAATCATCCATTAAAAGCAGCCAAACAACCTCCAAAACATCACCATTTCAGCTCGAAACAGTCCCAAAACTCCCTCAAAACAGCTCGAAAACGAGCTGAAAACAGCCCTAAAACGTCACTAAAATCCCAGCCAAAACCCAACTAAAATCCAGCTGAAAACAGTCCCCAAAATCACCAAAAATCAGCGCCTCTTCTCCAGCCGCGAGACACCCCAACTAGCCCCAGAAAACGAGCCAAGCAACCACCTGAAAACACCATAAAGAATCCTTTTTTCTAAATGATACAGCAGCATTTTCGAGTTCGAGTCCGTCGAGGTCGTAGGTGTAGCTCGCGGTCAAGTTGGCGAGGTCGTTGGCTAGAGTTCCAGTCAAATGTTCTGTTTGGTTGGCATTTTCCATTGTAATCCAAGGTTGAAGATTCAGTATTAACATGAAAGGAAATTTTCTCCATTAAGGTTCATTCTTCTACTCCCGTTTAAATTTTAATTACTATATTGTGAATATATCGTTTTGAAAGTTATTCATTGTGATATTAATTCTTTGTCACTTGGTTATCTGCTAGTTTGGTTTGTTTACTGCTGAAATTTTTTGAAAGTCTGTCTGTGGTTAGTTCTTCGTAATTTAAATTTCAAGTTGCATATTAATTGGAACGTGAGCAGAAGTTTGAGTATTTCAGATCTTGTTTCCTTAAACAAGGATAGATTAATAAAGTATTGGTAATGGTCAAAATTCATTTGCTATTAATGTCACTTTTCGTATTCGGTTTCTCAATTCCTCATATGTGCAATTCATTGGAATTATATATTAAAAGCACAAATAGCCTGTTGTCCAATAGCTTTAACTAAATCACATCATGTCTTCTAAAATTTCATGTTCATAGTTCATGCCTTACAATAATCCTAAACTTAGGTATTATGTTTAATTGTTTGGTTGAATGTTGTATTGAATAGATAAACTGCTATTGTAAATGATTCAGTATTGTTGTGGAAATTAGAGAGGGCCTGCTATCTGAACTCAATATCCCACTCAAACTATGGCAGCTGAATTCCATTTGGCCTGGCCCAATGCATAAAAATCACAAACAGTCTAAATAGTCATATAAAGATGGTTCTAACAACTTTAGGTCCAAGAATTTCTCTTAAGTAATAGAGGTGAGCTATATAATTAACAACGATCCCCCATGGCCATCTTAATATTTAAATACAAATTTAAAAGTAATTAATTCTTAAATGCCTTAAATTTTCGTAGTTTGCTTTTAGGCGCGATTAATAAACCATTGTGACTATGGGTACGGTTTCGGTGACATAGTAACAATGCCAATTTCGGGGATGCCTTTTAAGTAACCCGATTTTAACAACTTCAAATAATAGGAGTCTTTGAAATAATTCGAGGTGTGCTGTGAAGGATAAAATCTCAAAATGCATGGCCCTCATTTAATCAATATTAAAATCTTTAGAAAATCGAGGCATGCTATTCAGCCAATTTTCATGGCCCTCGAAAAGTTAAAATGCATAGTTACTTTAGGCGCGTTATTTTAATAATTCATTTTCCTAAATTCGGGTGCGCATTTATACGACCCAAATCCAAATCTCAATGTTAAATAAAATGTGTTACAGATTACGGGTGCATTTATGTGACGTGGTTCACGATACATTTTAAATAACGTTGTAATTTTTTTAATAATTAAAAAAAAGCGGTTAAAGATAAAATGTACCATAGGCTAGAAACACGTATTAAAAAATCAGATAATAAGCCGATTATAACAGTTGAGCAACCGTGCTAGAACCACGGAATTCAGGGGTGTCGAACACCTTCCCTCGAGTTAACAGAATTCCTTACTCAGAATTTCTGGTTAGCAGACTTCACAAGGAAAGTCGAAATTTTCCTCGATTTGGGATTAAAAATAAACCGGTGACTTGGGATACCAATCAAAATATTCCAAGTGGCGACTCTAAAAAAAATAATAAATAAATAATCTCATTTCGAATAATGTCACTTTAATTAAAAAAACTCCCTTATATATTCCTCGGGGGTATACAAAAAGAGGTGTGACATAGTAGTACAGGTTCTTAACACTTATCATTTTTCTTATGGAACATCTATAGAGTAAGACTTGCCTAATATAACAATTAGAACACATTCAGAAAGTAACACAGTAAAGTCAACTTAAGAACCTATAGTACAAATAATGAGCTTATTTAGAAAAAGTCTACTTTTCGATTTATGTTCCAATAAAACCGTGTTGAAAAGATAATAAGCAGTAAAGGTAACTAATCTATTTTGCAATGCTTGGTGTCATTATTCACTTGAACACTAATTTATATCTATATTATATTAAAAGCACGTAAACCCTTAGCGAAATATTATTCGGATTGTTATTCTTTTAAAAATAAAATTAATATTGGATAAAATTATAATTTAATTATTTTTCTGATATATATTCAAGAATTTAAAATCAATCAAAATTTTAGTTATAGTATTTTTCCTTATTTGAACTAAGTAGGAAGTACCTATATTTAGGACTTTAAATTAGTGTACAGTTTTTTCTTACATAAATCCTTGCCTATTTTTTGTCGTCAATGTAGAAATTGAGTAATTTGCCTAAAATTTTGGACCTTGAAATTGTGAAAGTTTTTTAGCGACATGAAATATTATTCTTATGGAAGTTCTAACACCAAATCAATTCGATATAGATAAGAAAACCTCGACCGTCTTTTACCATATGAAGGTTTTTTTGGGTGACCTTTCTGCACAAAATATTGAGAAAGTCTTTTTCTTAAAGTAATTTTTCTTCGTAAAATCAGTTCTCTCCCGAGATCTATTACATGAATTTCAAAGATGAACCGAGTTTGTAATTAGTATTTGTATATTTCCATAACATGAATCCTTTGAGCGAGTTCTTTCTTATTATTTTGTTTTGGAGACAATATTGGAGTTATTATTTTTATTTTCACACGAAAATCAGAGTTCAACCGGTCAGAGATTTTTCTGCAAAGTCTAAAGTTATCCATTTGTTTGTACTAAGTACTATCAGTATCGGATTCTTTTTTTTTAATACTAATGATTTTCTTCATGTCATGTTATGATCTATTGTGTTGAAAAATCACTGATCTATTGTATTTTGTTGTATAATTTATTTTGTGATAGTGATGTCGGGTTAAGTGCGTCTCGACTATTTCATCAAAATACTTGATTGAATAACTCTGTTCATCGAAATTTAGACAAATACAAAGAAATTATTTTGCTATATACACAATCTTAGGTAGTTGCATCTTCAAGTCAAGTTAAATTTGTAGTTGCGGGGGAACCGTAAGCTAGAACGAAATATGAAATTCAAACGAAAGAACGAAATCTGAGATTACAAAACTTGAATTCAGTGTATTTTGATAAAATATAATATTGAGGGCACTTTATTTTTTAATATAGTTGCAATTTGTAGTGTAAGAAACTAATAATCTCTATATTTCTCATTGGTAATAAATTATGATCTTAGGAAAGTCGTTCAAATTTAGTCTTAAATTAAAGAGAACATGAATTTCTGGTGGATAATATATATATATATATATATATATATATATATATTTTATTTATTTTTATTTTTTTTGTCATGCTTTTTTTTTTTCTTCATCATTTTTACCCTTTAATACTATACAAAATAAATTTATAACGTTACTATTTAAGTCTAATTATAGCTTATAATACTTTCAAAATGATACTCGATAATAGTACGTAACATACATTATTTAGTAAGTAATATTTATATAATTTTTAAAATTTTATACTTATCGAGTGCGTGTGTACCCTTTGCGAAATATCGTTTATTTTTTTTATCCTTTAATGATAAGTTCCACATTGAACAAATATGTAATTTAAGTTACTTTCCTAATATTTAAGACTTTTAAATCAAATAAATTCTAATTATAATCTAATATTTAGGAGTTCAAAATTAACTAAATAAGGATAAAATATGTTAAGAAAAATGAAGAGAATATAAAAAAGTAAAAGGTAAGTTTCTTTTCAACCAAGGAAAAAACATATTGTAATATTTTTGTGTAAATTTTTTATGCCTATATCATACAAGGAAACTTTTATCGTGCAAGATCAATTTTGATCATTTATTTTCCTCTTCATACAAAAATATTTTCTTGGTTGTTTAATTTATATTTTATTAAATATTTTCACAACTATAAGTAATTTATGTGTTAATTTTCCTAATATTTACTTATTTAGGACTTTAAAATCAGTTTTATTTACCGAATATGTATTATTTGAACCATGCCGAAGTCTTAATATATAAAATTTAAAATCAATTAAATTTTAATCATATTTTACAAGTTATTTCCTTAAGCAAATATTTAATTTATTTTGATGTAAATTGCTCTTTTTCAATAATTTGTTTCTTCTATTGACGCGACACACATGTGCAATGCACGTACACTAAAATTAGTTATTATAAAAGCATGAATACAAAATCGGTTTACAAAAATAACCTTATAATATTAAGCATAATAACTCATAATAAAAGGACATAACTGAAATTCTTCATATTAGCCTTATAATCCTATTAGTTTTAGGACTTAATATTACACGTTAGGAATCTTACATGATTACCTTTAGGAATTCTATTAGTATAATTACTTTGGAACTGTCTAATTCATATAAAATTGAACCAGTAAATATTTTTAGTCATGTATTCTATTACTTCTTAAAAATTTCTATTACTAATTTAATTTGAAAATATATTATAATGTCCTATTGCTAATTTAATTTTAGAATATATTATATTGTCCAAATCAATTTAGAAAAATGAGAGTCTAAGTTATTATAAAAGCATAAATACAATATTAATATATCAAAATAGCCCTAAAATATTAAACGGAAGAACTTATAGGGAAATGACACTGCAATAACCTATTTTTTGGACTACAATACCTTCTATGCTAATTTTTAATATTTAAAATTTTAAAATTCATAACATATTATCTATTAAATTCTATTAAAATATGTAGGAAAGTAATAAAATCAATTTCATAAGAATCCTCCGTATTGGCATTACATTACCACTTCATAATGTCAATACGAAGAAAAGATAAAAGTAATATTTAATGGACTGCATAAAGAGTTGATATTGAGAAAAAAAAAAATACCCCCATGGTAACATATTTTTATTTTATATTTGAACTATTTTCCCACTCATAATTTTTTTTATCAATTTTGTCGTATAATATTGAAAAGTACTCAATTATTAAATAACAACTAAGAATATAAATGCGTGAGAAAGAGGAAAAAAATGGTTGGTAAGAGTCAATAACACTAATGATTCTACAAACATAAAGATCTAAAAGTGAAATATCGTATCAATTTTTACTCGTTGAAAATAAAATTTACGGTGGATAAAATTATAATTAAGATTAAATATTCGAAATAAGAGATGAACTAATACTAAGATCTGAATCAACATAGAATAAATTATTTTTTATATTAAAATCAAATAATTTAACCTTTTAATTAATTATTTAGCAAGAGAGTCCAATTGAATTATTTTTTAAATTCATCGTATGAGTAAAATTCTTATTCAAGTTAAAAAAAATCTTAGGGTGCATAAATTTATTCCATGAAAAGAGCGTTAGAATACAAAGTAAAAAGTTAGTATATTATTAAGTCAAAATGCTATACAAGTGTGTGAGTAAGCATAATCAAAGCTAAATCTTAAACAAGAACAAACTTTCAAGACTATATTATAAAGAGTTGACTCTGCTATAACGGGATTATTCTTTGTAGATGCCTCGGGCTGAATCGAAATAATATTTCTATGTCATGCATTACTTGCAAATATCATATCAAGAGGCATGACATTGTTAGCAATAATAGCAAGTGGTGTACCGACAATAATTTTATTGTGAGGCCACCCATTTTAGATTTGATATACCTCTTCAAACAACTTAAATAACCATTACAAATATATCAAAGCAGAGCAATAATGCTAAATTTATAAGAAAAGCAAAATTGATAATATGGGATGAAGCATTTATGGCTAATTAAGTGTCAAAAGATCGAAATAATTGTCCGTAGTTCTATGATATATTGGATATTAATAAACCGTTTGGTGAAAAATTAATGGTTTGGGAGGTGACTGTCAAGTACTACCAGTATCCAAAATCGACAAAAGTAGAGACTATAAAAGCTAGCTTGCCAAAGTTATACTTCTGGCCTCAAACGAAAAAGATTCAACTGATAAGAAATATAAAGTAAGAACAGATCCAATATTATGTGTTTTCTTGCTTCGTGTGGGAAACGAAGAAGAGCATCCAATAAAAGATGATTTGGTTCTTCCTGAACACTTAGTTATCAATCCCCATGGAAATAGTAATGCATTTAATAAAAGAAATATTTATATCATTAGATTAAACGTAATTTGTGCAAATCACATGATAGTATTAAAAAGATATCTTAGCTAGCATAAATGAATATGTTGAACTAAATAAAATGTTGATTGCAAATTATAGCAAAAATAAAATATTTTTCAGTTTTTGACTCAGTAAAAAATAATATCAATAATAACTACCAAGAAGAATACTTAAGTACTTTAATACCAAATGGTCTTCTATCATACATGATTGTTATCGAGTTTCTTATGTCATACGTATATTAGTGTCACCGTATATATAATAGACTAAGTTAAAATTAATCTTCCATTGTATATAAGTTAATTTTGAAGAAAAAATATGCACGTCATGGTACTGAAATACTTAGATATGCTAAATAGCTTATATTATTGCACACATATGGTATATAAAAGTTTTGGCAATAACGTCATACACGCAAAAATTATCATACTGGTTAAAGTGCTTCTAAGTATATATTTTTATCCCTAAATTCAACATTTGTCTTCTGAAACTAAGAAAAGTCCTTTTAAATTTGTGTGAAAATAATTTTTAGTATGGTTATGTTTCGCAAATATAATAAATAAAGCATAAGAACAAACATCCTATATATTAGGCTATATTTACCGTAATAAGTTTTCTTGCATAAGTGCAAAAAATGGTGCAAGGTTGGAGATGGTCTAAACAACTGTATGTTGTATTTCCAAAAAGGATATCAAGATCAACAACAAGAGTTTTGGTTAAGGCAGAGCAACCAACACATTAGGGGGAAGCATACCCAAAGCAATATTGTCCATAAAGAAGTGTTTGTTAAAATAATATCACATTAATTACTTTTACATTATAATATATAATTATTTAATTAATATGACAAAATTGATCATTTGTATAAGTTTTAATGGTGTTTTAATGGATTGTAAAAGGTAAAGTTGTTGCTTATAAGATGGCAGGAAGGAAATATATTTTCAAAATAATTTATTAAAAGTAACACTCAGGTATAAATTTTTACTCCCTCTATGTTATATGTTTTTCGAGTAGTTCATAATTAATGGCCAAAAGAAAAGCTAAAAAAAGAAACAATTGTATTTTTGAATTTTATGTCCTTGTGTCGTAGGGATCGTAGCTGATAAATGTGGTAAAAAAAACTAGCCTGCACCGCTTGTGATATTTTATTTTGCAAATTCTTCCAGAAATAATTAACTATGTTTTGCTTGAACAGTGCGTTCCATTGGTTCTCCCAAAAGAGTATTTTGCTTTTTAATAGAGTTGTCAATCTTAAAAGATAGTACAAAAAAGAGTGTTTTTGGCTCTTTTTAAAATAAATTTGGAAGTGTCAAAACAGCAAAACCTAGAAACATCAACCCGCCGCCAGTATTGAAGGATACCAAAGCTCAATTCCATATGATGCTTCATTTTAGTTTAAGCCCAGTCATTAACATTATTTTCTTAACTTGTTCTTGTCAAAGCAAGAATAATAGCATGGTCAAGATGAATACCAAATGAATTGAAAAGAGAAACACCAATTAAATTCGACTATATAATAGAGAGTATCGAATTTCCAGTATGCCACAGCCATTCATATCTAATAAAACTACCTATATGAAGAAGAAAAAAAGCACAAAACGCTAAAAAAAAAAAAAAAAAAAAAAAAAAAAATCTAACAATCTAAGCACGACAAAGCAGTGCAGAGCATTCTAAGCTCTTTCTCCCCTAATCCTTCTGGCCAACTGGATATCCTTGGGCATGATAGTGACACGCTTGGCGTGAATGGCGCACAGGTTTGTGTCCTCAAACAATCCAACAAGGTACGCCTCAGCTGCTTCTTGTAAAGCCAACACAGCGTGGCTCTGGAAACGCAAATCAGTCTTGAAATCCTGGGCAATTTCACGAACAAGCCTTTGGAATGGCAATTTCCTGATCAACAGCTCAGTACTCTTCTGGTACTTGCGAATTTCACGAAGGGCAACAGTTCCAGGTCTGTATCTGTGAGGCTTCTTAACTCCTCCTGTTGTTGGAGCAGACTTACGGGCAGCCTTGGTGGCAAGTTGCTTCCTTGGAGCTTTGCCTCCAGTAGATTTACGGGCAGTTTGCTTCGTACGAGCCATATGATTTCCTGTAAACAGTAATCACAATCAATCTCAGATATTTCATGGATCAAAGCATGAGAACTTGAACCCTAACAATAACATCTATATACATCAATCCAGATTCTATAATCCCTAGAGTCTAGGTCAGATCCAGATATACAATAATCAAACACAAACTACGGTCAAATTTCATAAAATTTTCAGATTCTAGAAGAACATAGGAGGAAATTCAATGAAGCCGAGCTAACCCTAATTTCCAATTCATAACCCTAAGTAAATAAACCGTTCAATCTTCAAAACATCCGATTTTTTAAAATCGAAACGAAGAAACAACAATTGAAATTCATAAAACTAGAACAGAATTGAAGAACAAAGAAACGAAGAAGAAACCGAACCTTAAGATTGCTTGAATTTTAAGGCAGATGAGGAAAGCTTGAAATTGGAGAGGAGACTACAAAAATAGAAGAGGAACTTTTAGATTTTGATAAGATGAATGATGCGGAAGTCTTGTGTTAATGTTATTTATAGAACGTGTAAAAGCCGGAGTTGGTTAGGACTTCTTTTACCGTGTTTTTTTAAATTAGAGTATCAACGGTGGATAGTTGCTTTTGTTGTGTTTTCTGGGGATTAAATGAGCGGTCACGATCTTGTGTTTTTCTCTGACACGATCCATGACAATCAGTACTCGCTCTTTGATTGGTTAATATTATGTCTCAAGGATTGAAGCTTCGTTAAGTCGGTAATCTTCCTCATTACACTGTGACTGCATTACAAACACACAGCCGGACCGGACGCAACAAAAAATCCGACCCGAACATACTAAAAAAGTGGGTAACTATACGTAGATCTCATTTATTTCTTTATTAAAATTAAGATGTTTCAATTTGATATATTTAATTATCAAGATATAAATTTTAAATTTAAATATGAATAATCAAGATTTTTTTTGTACGTTGAAATATGCGTAATGTAACTTCATTAAATAGAAACAAACTTAAAATTTAAAATAAAATGACAATCGAATATTATATTCACAATAATATTAAATAAAATCTTTATTTATATAATCTTGTATATATTATTGGTAAAGAGTTTAAGTTCTTCGAACTGAAAATTGCATTAACTGCGTAAAGATATTTCATAATTAGGTTACTTATGGATAATTACAAGTAAATTTCTTTATAAATATGAATGGATATTCTTATAAAAATGATAATTGACCTATTATTATTGGGTGAAAATCATTTTAGTCCTCCAACTATATTTTAAAAATCAAACATATTCTCCAGTATTGAACAATTATCGTTTTCATCCTCCTATCTCAACCTCCGGCAATTGATCGACAACTTTAAAATAGTTGACCGATCATTAAAAGGGTTAAGATGTAATTTCAGTTATATTCTCAATTAATTAATACCTTAATTAATTTGTGCACAAATGCAAACAAAATCATAATATTAAAAGACTATGAGTTAAACCAAGACAAAGCCTATGTGCGGTGTCCCTTCTATTTAGCAAAATTCTTATCAGTTTAATAAAGAAAACAACCTACGAGCAGCAAATCTTATCAATTGAAAAAAGAAAATAGCTATTGGAATACAGCAACGAAAAAACAACCAACGGTAGCATAATAGCACCAAAATGGACTAACAATGCTAGAATTTCACCAAAAGCAGTAGAGTCACCAGCAAACACAGTTTACAAAACCTGCATTAGAAAAAAACATCAACTTCCCTACAGATCACACAAGAATAATGGAGCATTAAACCTTTATAGAATAAATAAATGCAATGTTTAAGAACCTAAAATCAAAAATAAAAAAATAATAAACTTACTAATGAAGTTCGCCAACATTTGAACTTGATATTTTCTGACCATATGATCTACTATTATGCCCAAATTGATGGCAATTTTGCAGGTACAATGAATTGATCTATTCTTTGTTGGTTGTTTATCTAATTCTCTTTTTCTTTTAATTGGTTTTCTACCTCTCTTCTTCTCTGTTTCCTTATTAGGGTGTACAATAGGGTGATCTACAACTGGTCATTTGCTCTCATCGGGCACTGGATTGATCTTCTTAGAGTAAGTCTTCACATAGAATTCTTTAGTGAGTAGAGGATGAACAAATTTGGTAGGATCTTCTCTTATATGAGTCATGCAGCATAGTGCATGTCTGCCTAGCACTCCACTTATTTGCCATTCTACATTGACAAGACATATCCTTTAAATCCACCACATAATTTTTCAAGTCGTGCACTTCAAACGAGTGTTCATTAGCCTTGAAACAAATCAACTTCTGTCCCTCCTTCTGACTTTTAGTTATTCTTTCTCTGACTTTTGATAGAGTGAGAGTATCCAAAGCAAGAGCTTTTTCATGCCTTTGTTGAAATCTAGTCATAGTTTCCTTCTAATCCATTCCAACATAGAAAGAACTAGTTTCTCACTAACTTTCACCACAAATACGTTGAAAGACTTAGTCATGTTATATGTAACATGATCACTTTTTACATGTTCATCAAATTTATGCCTTGCCCAACTCCCAAGTGATTCTTTGCAATCATATAACAACCAGTTATTAGCAGGTTCACTTATTTCTTCATCTCATTCATAATTTGCAAAAAGCCATGCTCATTATAAGCCTTTGTTGCTGCCCAAAAGAGTTATCTTAATTTCGGACCAGGATGCTTAGACTTAAAGTTGTTATAAAAGTGTCTAGCACAAAACCTATGATTGGCCATTGAAAATACCTTTTTTCCAGTGTTTTTGAGCCCTTTCAGCCTATCACTCATAAATGTGGTGCCTCCAATATCTCCTATGGAAGTATACAAACAATCAAGAAAATACTCCCATGTCTGCCCATCCTTCTTATTAGCAATCATGACAGCAAGGGGATAAATATCTGAATTTGCATCAAGGGAAACAACAACAAGTAATTGACTCTTAAATGGACCATTCATAAAACAAGCATCAATACTAATAAAGGGTCTGCACCCATTAATAAAGCCATAACTCTGAGCCGCAAAGCTAATGTAAAAATTTTCAAGGATTGGGTTGCCTCTAGGGGTTGATAGGTCTAAATTAATGCACTTCAACTTTATAACAGCACCTGCATTAGTCTCTTTTAGGATAGCTACATATTGCGGTATTTTGGCATAACTTTTTTCATGATCTCCAGCAACTAATTATTTTGTAATTTTCATGGCTCTGGTTAATTTGTGAGTATTAACATCAAGGCCATGCTTCTCTTGCAATGAAACATAAAGCTTGTCTGGAGACATGTCATACTCGGCTCTGAAATCTAACTCAAATTGTTTAGCAATCCATCTTGCACTTGCTCCATAACCTTTCACGTTTTTAACACGTGTGTGATCCACTTAACCGTTTGATCTTAAAAGTTATTCCATCACCATAATGGGAAACACGAATCCCCTATCCACATCCATTACCTTTACAAGCAACAACAAACCTTGTCATATCATTTTTAAGCTTTTTAATATGAAAACCCTCTTGTCGGATAAATTCTTGCATAACTTCTCTAAAATGCTTCACATCGTTAAAGATTTGCCCCTCCTTTAGAACAACGATCTCATTTTTTAATTTCTCATTTTTTAATTTCTCATCATATGTATATTTAAAAAACTCACCTTGCATTTTGTCACTTACTTTTGTCACTGGGTGCTCAATTGATTTATCATCGTCACTAACCCCCTCAAATATTCCGTTTTCATCAGATTCATAATCTGATAAACCATCTTCATTATTTTTTCCATCTGACTGATCTTCCACATTCTTAATCACATGTTCGTCCTCATCATCCGTCCACTGGAAATTTTCACCTTTAATTTCATTAACTTTTTCATCTATTTTGATTAAATTCATATGGATTTCTTTCTTTCCCAAAGCCTTATGCATATTAAATAACATCTTTAAATTCATATCATCAGCCAATTTTACTATGACATCAGTTTCCGGATGAATAGCTTCTAAAGAAGTCGTTTTACCCAACCAAGTAGGAGAACCTCCTGCTACAGCATTATGAGTATCTTCCAACAAATCTAATATTCCATAATGATTATCATCGACATTGAAGACATGATAGCACGCTCCAAGACAATGCACCGATAAGTTGAATAACATCACTGGGAATGACAAAATAGCCAATAAGTTAAATATATTTGATCTTTTCAAAATAAAAAAATAATATCTCGGACTAAGAAAAGCTTCACACACTATATCAGTTGCACTATAACAGAATCAAACAAAATTGCTATATCTGACTTTCAAAAGTTTTCAATATATAAGTGAAAGAAAGTACATCACTTGTGCATGAAAAGTAAATCATAGTGCTAGTAAAAGTAAAAAAGATGAGTTCTCTTACTATAATTTAGAATACTGAACAGCAAAATTAAAGCTAAGGGTTAAAGGCTTGTTCTCGGAAAAGATAAATTAAGGAGGACAATTATTTGGGTGTTTGAGTTACTCAACGGAAGAGACGTATGGGGTAAATTGATGTATAAGATTAATTAGGGTATGTATTAATTGAAAATATAACTGAAATTATATATTAACCCTTTTAATGATCGGTCAACTATTCCAAAGTTGCCGGTCAATACCGAGGTTGAGATAGGAGGATGAAAACAATAATTGTTTAATACTGAAGAATGTGTTTGATTTTTAAGGGATAGTTGGAGGACTAAAATGATTTTCATCCATTATTATTAAACTTCATTGATGGAGTAGAAGCTTTTTTATACTTCGTGTTAAAACTTAAATCCTTTGTATAATAAAATACACTCTAAATACTAACGGCAGTAACAATTTATGGTGATGGTTACTAGGTGATGGCTAGTAATAGTTTTAATTGACGTAGGAGGTTGTTAGGGGTAGTTGTACTATAAGGTTATGGGTAAGGTCATAGGTGATGGAAGGTTAATTAACATGCAATATAATTCTTGTTATTTGCTCAACTCTACAGTATTTTTTTTCAAATTTAACATTCGATTATAATACCTTCAAATAGTGAGTTATAATTATGAATAAATCCCAAACTTTTAAGATAGCATAATAGAAAAAACATGTGAGTGTGTGTAATGAATTTACAAGGAATCTATTCCGTGTAGGATCATAACACAATTCAAACAAAAATAATGAGATTAGAAGACATTACAACGAGTTTTTCAATTAAATTTATGTTTGATGTTGTAGATCAAATCCTTCTTTATGTCCTATTTCTGTAATGTTTACTATGTGAAGTGGAAAGTTGTGCTATATTGAAACTTCTTCGTTTCTTATTCTATTCTCATTTTTTTACTACAAAACTTATTCGATTCCCGCATTTGAATATACATACTACTAAAATAAGCTAAAATAAGTGAAATCCCAAATAAAATCAACTTAATATGATACAATCATATATGTTGATTTTTGAAATTTTATTCAAATTTGTAATAATTTGTTTGTTGTAATTTTTTTCTTCGTGAAAGGTTTTGAATGAAAAAGATTGTGAGGTAGGCTTTCACTGAATTTAAATTTTCACTCACATAATAATGTCAAAATCTCAATAAATAAAATTATTCAAGTAAACATTATCTTTTGCAAAAAAAAATTTCTCAAATTTCTCCGAAAACTTCTCAAACATTTATGCTCTTTTTTTTTTATAACTATAACATGAATGGAATATTTTTTTTTCAAGAAAGTAATTGGAAGAAGTTAACAAAAGAGCCTCTTACATTAAAGAGTAGATTTAAAATAGCCCCTTAAATATATTTAACAATTTAAATGCGTCAAAAGTAAGCATTTTTCATCCTTGTCAAATAGTTAACAAATGTTGGCCGTTAAATTTAACATGAATTATGAATAATATTTTAAATGGGAATACACATTTGGATGTGCATTTGCTGTTTATGCTATTTTTAGTCTATTTCTTGTGTGTGATATAATTTATTAAGATTAAATTTATGTTATTTCCTAGTGCTTTTGATTAGATCTTTTTTTTTGTAGTTTTCGTTAAATATAATTGATCTGCTTATTACAGAATTTCCAAAGAGGAAAGAATTTCACACAAATTTTAATTTTCAGATAAGGAAAGAAGATAAGAAGAAGATAGCAGTAAAAATAGAAATTAAAATTCGGTTCTAATATTGAAATAAATACATAAGAAATATCTTCTATCTTCTCTATCTTTCTCCTGTCAACTCTAAGCCTCATTTATACAAATCAGAACTGATTTTGTTCTTAAAAACCCGCAAGTCTATTGCTAAAAATCAGGAATCATAATATGTTGCCTAATATTATGGCTTGTTACCTAACTTTGTGGTTGACTAGTTCTGCATCAGATTTATTCCAACAAACTAGATAACTAGTAGCAAAACATAACTAAATAACAATAAGTTTCGACTAATAAGACCAAATTGTCCCAGATCATTACTCCCCTTCGCTGAGAAGAACCAGCTCCTGATGGTTCAGTTGAACTGAAGATGGGGAAACTGGTCTTTGTCCCGTATCTTTTGGGAACCATTTAGCTGCCTTAGGATGTTGGCCCTTTAATCCAATGCGTACAATTCATGAACACCATACCTGGTAGTAACGAGTTTCTTCTCTAATATGGAGTCTTCTGTTAGAGCAAATTCTTTGTTGATACCCTAATCTTCAATTGCAAGACGCATGTCGGTTGTTTCATTATCAAGCAACGACGGCTCAAGCAACTTTAACTTATCAACATTCACATCTGAATATATTGCATATAAGCAGGCAATACTAGTAGGACAATATTATCTCCAATTTTTCTTAAAATCCGAAAGGGACCATACCTAAAAGGCTTGAGCTTTTTGCCTTGGCCTTTCAACCTTTCTCTCCCTGGGTGAAACCAAACCAGGTAACCCTCCTGAAAACTCCCTTTATTCGATGCTTATCATAGTGCTCCTTATTTTTGTTGTGACTTGAAAAGTTGTTGTTCCACTTCTTGATGCACTCGTTGGATATGATCAATGAACTGTTGAGCCTTCAGTACGTCAGCCTCATCCTTGCCATCTATTGAAGCTACTTTAACTGTAAACTCCAAATCAAACGGACTTTGTGGTAAGAATCCAAGGAAAACTTCTGTCGGAGCCTTGTTTGTTGAACCATAATTGTGTGGTTGATGGCAAACTGTAAAAATAGTATGCTCTCATCCCAAGTTTTTGGGTGCCACAAGTTATAGCCGCACAAGAGGTGAACCAATATTCGGTTAACCAGTTCTATCTGACCATCCATTTGTGGATGCAAAGTGGTGCTCCGCTTCAACTTAGTACCCATCAACTCCCATACAGTGCTCCAGAATTTGCTCAAGAACCGAGTATCACGGTCTGATATGATTGAATTAGGCAACTCAAAAATCTTTCACACATTTTCAAAGAACAACTTTGCTGCCTCCACTCCAGTAACAGTCTTCTTGCATGGAATAAGTACCACCATCTTAGAGAATCTGTCAACGACTACATGGTAATCGTTACCATGTCGAATCTTTGGGATACCTCCTAAAAAGTCCATAGAAATTCTTTTCCAAGGTCGAGTAGGAACTGGTAGCGGAGTGTACAAACCCAACTTTCTGTTAGCAGGCTTTGAGACACTACATAATCCACATCCCTTTATAAATCGACTTACATCTTCCTGCTTACCCAGCCAATATACATAACATTGAAGATTCAACAACGTCTTTGCTTCTCCAAAATCTCCAACAACTTTAGATGTATGAGCTTCTCTCATCCAACTTATACGTTCTGCAACTCGAGGAACACACAACCTTCCATACTTGAATAGCAACCCATCTTGGATGTTGAATCCTGAAGTTCTTCCTGCCTTGACTTATTTTATCTTGTCTTGAAACAAAGGATCCTCAAGATACCATCCTGCATATTCTTCATGAGAAATTGGCTTTATCTTCATAAATAAAGCTAAGCATAATGGTTAATGGAGGTCGTGATAGCATATCAACGAACTTATTATGAGCTCCTTCTTGTACTTGATAACAAGATTAAAATGTTGCAAGTATGTCATCCACTTCATATGGCGAGCTTGCTGCAAACGAGATTGCATTTGTAAATACTGTAAAAGGTGATGATATGAACCACAGTTTCTCTGCCTAAAAGATAAACGCGCCAATGCTTAACGGCTTGATACAAGGCCAACAACTCTTTGTCATAAGTGGGATAATTTTTTTGAGCTCCTTGAAATAACTCAAAGTGATAAGCAACTTGTCGCCCTTCCAGCATTAACACAGCGCCCATGGCATAACTTGAAGCATCTGCTTCTATCTCAAAAGGTTTCTGGAGATTGGGTAGCGCCAAGATTGATGCCTCACTTATTTTTCTTTTCAGCAAAAAGGAAGGCTTCTTCTTGTCCTTGTTTCCACTGGAATTGTTGATAATCTTTTGTCAGTGAATGTAGCGGAGATGCTAAGATGGAGAAGTTCTTGATGAATTTCCGAAGATATTGGCAAGCTCCCACAAAACTTCACACGGCTGTTACTGTCTTTGATCTTGGCCATTATGTGATCACCTTGATTTTATTAGGATCAGTCCGTAGGTTGCCATTTCCTACCACGAGCTCTAGATACACCAGTGTGGTCTTCCCAAATTCACACTTTTTCTTGTTGAGATGCAACTGGTGTTGTCGTAATAGTAGAAATACTTGCCTCACATGCTGAATGTGCTCTTCCCTTGAACGATTGTAGATCAAAATATCGTCAAGGTATATAATAACAAACTGCTCAATATAAGGCCTCAATACATTGTTCATCAACTACATAAAGGTTGTAGGAGCATTGCATAAACCAAACGACATTACCATCCATCATATAATCTTTGACGCGTCTTAAATGTTGTTTTCTAGGAATCTCCTTCACGAATTCCGACTTGGTGACAACCAGACTTCAAGTCTAGTTTTGTGAACACAGTTGCTGGTTTTAGTTGGTCGAGCAAGTTATCAATCCGAGGAAGGGGGTAACAATTCTTGATGGTGATCTTGTTAAGTGCTCGGTAGTCGATACTCATACGCCATCCTCCACCTTTCTTTGGAACCAAGACAATTGGTGAGCCACATGGTGAGCTGCTAGGTTTAATCCCACCGTTTTCTAGTAACTCCTACAATTGCCGCTTAATCTCCTCATTTTCTAGTACTAAGTTACGATACATACTGAGGTTTGGTAAAGTTGAGTCAGATAGGATCTGAATCTCGTGTTGTACTGCCCTCTTTGGCGGTAATCCACACATTTCTTCAAATAAATCAGCATATTCATCTAATAAATGTTGAAAATCACCCTCTATTTCCTAGCAAGATAAAGTAACAAATTCAGCCTTGGGTATAAACTCTATCAACCTGATCAATATTAGCATGAACCGCTGACTTGCATTTAGCAATCTTTTAGCCTGACCAACTGTTACCAATTCCATTGTTTGCTCGTGAATATCTCCATGGACGGCATATGCCTTTCCATCCTTTTGAAGGTGATACTTTTGAGCTATTCGATAATAGATTGCATCTCATTCCCAGAGATAGGGATTACCAATGATCACTTGGAAAATATCAAGGGGAACAATCTCGCACAACACCTCATCAATGAATTGGCTAGTGACGGTGAATTGTAATTTGCATTGCTTCTGGATATTCGTCTATACCCCTTTGTGAATCCATCCTAAGTTATAAGGACGAGGATGAGGCACTGTTTCCAATCCTAGCTTCTACACTAAGCTTGCACGTATCAATTTTTTTTGGCTTCCTGGGTCGAATATAGCTCCAATCACTTATTGTTTAACCTAAATACAGTGAATAATTCTTATTTAATGTCGGGTGCAGAGGGTGATGGTAGGCTAGAGACCCGTATTTTAGTCGTAGTTTGCGCTTCAATTACTGTTATTTTACTTGTGTTTGAGCTTAAATGTTAGTGTATTGCACTTATTATGTGTTTTATGCCTTGCAGGAAGTGATTTTGAGTTGAAAAGATAATTTGGAACTAAATCGAACAATGTGGAGCTTTGAAGTTTGAGTAAAAGTCCAAGAAATTAAGTCGGGATCACGTTCAGGGGTCAAAGACCAAGTCTGGATGTCAAAAAGCGAGAACACAAAAATTACTCTGAGAAAATTGCACTACCGCGCCGCGGGGCTCATAGCGCTAGTGCAAAATTCATACAGAGTGAAAAAAAATTAACTCTCTGAAAATCCTCACTAATATGGTGCATAGGGCGGCGAGCCAGTATGTTTTCGTGGTCCAAATGTCCCACTTCGGCTTGGAAATGGTAGTTTCATCCAGACCCATTCGTACATGGTGTAAATACACCAAAAATATGATTTTTAGAGGAATTTTGACCTTGGAAGCTTTTGGAGAGCATTGGAGGCTACAAGATATAAGATTTCATCATCTTTTCATCAATTCAATACGGGAGTTTGCATTGTAACATTAGATTAATGTTTTCTTACTATTTAGTTATATTTGTGATGACTTTCTCCATATATATGGAGTAGTTTACCTTAGGGTTTGACATGATTTTAGTGACTTGGTGGTTGTTTATGGATTTGAATACTTTTTAATTGCTTGAATTTATTGGAAGAGCTTTATGATTAGTTGTGATTTTACTTTTACAGTGTTTAATCGAAAGAGGAACATCTTATTGAATATTATTTGCAGCATAATGCTTTAGTTTATTCTGGTGATTCTTTGAAGTAATCGAGAGAGCTTTTTGAGTTATCGTTTAAATTAAGATTGAGAAATATTCGCGAGAAGTTTCTCTTAGATCAGTCCTACTAATAGATTCTTACAAGTTTCACCGCACCTAACATTAGTTTATTTGAAAGATTTAGATTTAATTGAGAGAGGAGTCTGAATCGGAAGTATAAGCTAATCATCTATTGAATTCGTGAGAATTAATAGAACCTCAAGAGTGAAATATAACAAGTATCATATTCATAATAACAATCTTGCACCTATCATGTCAAAACTCTTATTTCTCACATTGATAAGAAACCAACTATGCTAATCTCTAGTTCTTTTCAGTCAATTGCCAATTGCTTTACTTTAGTAGTTAATTATAGTTCGTAATCATTCCAAATTAAGTTTTAATCATCCTGAATAGCAGTTAAACCAGAAATTACTAGAGCATTTGTTAAATCCAAACACTGCAGAGATGATAATTTAATTATACTATCTTTGGCTAGCGAGCATCAATTTCGCGTTGTGTTTTGCGCTCGTCAAATTTTGTCGCCGTTGCCGGGGATTGGCAATCAATAGTGTTCAAATTAGTTTTTGGTGCCAATTCAGGAATTTATTTTATTTTATTCTTCACGGGTTTCCTCTTCCGTGTGCAGGCAACAGACTGGCTTCTCTGGTGTACGACTCGATCTTCTTCAAAGGAATTGATTCCATACAATCCAGAGGTGGAAAAGAGTCTGCTAAAGTTGAGGAAATAGATGGAACTTACCAGAAAGTTCTTGGGGCAACCTTCAACCCTAGAACACATGGCTAAGAACGGTGACACGGAGTAGATTTAGCTGCAAGAGAGGTAACACAACATAGAGAATAAGTTGCATGGATAGCAGCTGAGGCAGCCCGTAGAGCTGCTGATGAGACCGTCGATGATGATAGGGGTCGAAGATTCAATTTAAATTGACCCCTGGTTGAAGACCAATTCGAGAATGCGGTACCCAGACCTAGTAGGGCATTGGGTGATTATGCCAAACGAGTCTACAATCAGGGACCGTCCAGTGTCAGACCTCCACCAGTAGCAGCGAATAATTTCGAGTTGAAGCAAGGCTTGCTTTAAACTATCCAGAACAACTTATTTTCAGAGGGAAGGTGAATGAAGATCCTAACACTCACTTGATGGATTTGAGGAAATCATGAACACCTTCAACTACAACAGAGTGTCAAAAGATACAGTATACTTAAGGGCATTCCCCTTTTCACTGAAGGATGACGCGAGACACTAGCTTCGTAACTTACCACTAGGTTCGATCAGGACATGGGAAGATATGACTAGAAAGTTTCTTGACAAATACTTCTCAGCGGCTAAAACAGGAAATTCAGAAGGAAAATTCACAACTTCTACCAGACAGACACTGAAACAGTTTTTGAGGCTTGGGAAAGATTCAAGGAGATAGTGAGGAAGTGTTAGCATAATGGGATTGAATTGTGGATGCAACTCCAGAATTTTTCGGATGGACTGACACCTCCCTCACAACGAACTCTGAACATTGCAGTTGGAGGTCCCTTAATGAAGAAGACTCCTGAGGAGATTGTGGCAATTCTTGATGAGCTATCTGAAGATTCTAACCAGTGTCCTACTGAGAGTAATGATAGAAGAAAATCAGCCTTGGTTAATCAAGTAGATTCCAAAATGTTAGTGCAAGCCTAACTAGACGCCATGGCCAAAGAGATAAGAAAGTTGACCTTAGCCAAGGTCCAGAGCCAGCCATCATTTGTTTGTGATTTTTGTGGAATGGGTCATCCAACACATGAATATCAAGTTTCAGCTGCATATGAAGTGGTAAATGCTGTGAGAAGCTCTGACAGAGGCCACTATTAGAGTGGTAAGAATTTCAACTCTATGCGACAGAGGAATCCAGGTTTTTCTTGGAGTTCACTAAGTGGTAGCCTGAACTTATGGCAACAGAATAATCTGAGACCCCAGGGACAAGGAGCTCTAGGATTTCAGAATCAGCAGAGGCGGCAATACCAGCCTCCACATTCTAATCAGTCTAGCATGAAAGATTTAATGACGGCTTTCATTATTAAGACGGATGAGAGACTTGAAACTCACGGTGTAGCTATTCAAAACTTAGAGAGGCAAGTGGGGTAGATTGCTACTCTGTTGTCTGAGAGGTCTCTAGGAATCCTCCATTCGGATACCGAAAGGAATCCAAAGGAAACAATAAATGCAGTGTTTTTGAGGAATGGCAAAGTACTTCAAGATCCATTGGTAGCTGAGAAGAATGAGTTGAGAGGAAATCAAATTTAGAATGAAGTGAGGGCAGAGTAAGAGGATGATCTGAAGGAGAAGAATAAATCTGAAGTTCCAACAAGGAAGAAGATTGACAAACAAAGAATGAATGAGGAGACTGGGGAGAACAAATACAGGCCTGCTCTACCATATCCCCAGAAGCAAAGAAGAGAAAAGCTAGACAAACAATTCGGGCGCTTTCTAGAAGTGCTCAAGCAGGTACATGTGAATATATCTTTCATAGATGCTAGGTTATGCTAAATTATTTAAGGAGATATTTTCCAAGAAGCGAAAAGTGGAAGAGACATCGGTGGTCAAGCTTACAGAGCATTGTAGTGTCATTTTGCAAAATAAGCTCCCTCAAAAGTGTGGAGATCCAGGGAGTTCTATTATACCTTGCTCTTTAGGAAGTATTAAACTTTAAAATCCTTATGTGATTTAGGTGCTTATATTATTCTTATGCCTTTGTCTATTTTCAGGAAGTTAGAGGGGGAGATCGGAGAAATCAGGTCGATACTTGTGTCCTTGCAGCTGGCGGATCAGATCACAATCATACCTGAAGGAATAATGGAAGATGTGCTGGTTCGAGTGGAAAAATTTATGTTCCCTGTAGACTTTATTTTGGTGAACATGGAGGACAATAGGGAGGTCCCTCTGATTTTAGGAAGGCCCTTCTTGGCTACCGGTAGAGCAATTCTGGATATTCAGGAAAGGCAGCTCATGCTCAAAGTGAGGGAAGAGAGGCTGATCTTCAAAATGGAAGGAGAAGAGCA